>VWXS01000042.1:0-219289 GCA_028584115.1 Stagonosporopsis vannaccii | reverse complement strand
CCTGCCGCCTGCCGCCTGCCGCCTGCCGCCATGTCGACGGCCGTGTGGCCGCCCATCGACGCCGCCGCCCTGGCCCGCGAGCAGACGCAGTCGCAGCAGCGCGAGCTCGACTGGCTGCTCGTCCAGCTCACGGAGACGCTGCAGGCGCTCAAGGCCGGGCTGGAGGAGTGCGCCGCGCTGCTGGCGCCGTCGGAGAGCGGCTCGACGCTGGTGCTGACCTCAGTGCGCTCCGAGAGCCTCAAGGGCCTCGTCACCCGCGTCGGCACGCGCATCGTCAAGGGCGTACGCTGCTGCACCGCGCGCCCGTAAGGACACGTCGCTGACGAGACCGCCCAGAACGTCAAGCTGCGCATCGCCAGCCTGCCGCCCCCGCGCGGCGCCCCGTCCTACGACCTCGCCATCTCCGCTGCGCCGACCGCGCCCACGCTCGTCGTGCCCCAGCTCACCTCGGTGCGCACCGCCATCAACAGCTGCCTCGATGCCATCGACGTCGTCTCCTGGGGCGGCGACGCCACCAACGCCAGCTTCGTCGCCGGCCAGCTGCAGCTCCTGCACGACCACATCCTCGAGGCCCGCCACGCCCTGAAGGGCTACTCGGACGTGCAGCTGCCGTGGTGGGAGGCGCCCCTCGACGCCCACATCTTCGACCCCCCGCTGCCCGCCAACGTCTCCTTCCACATGTTCGTCTTCGACGCCGCCCTGTGTCTCGAGATACGCACCCTGGAGACCAAGCAAGACGAGGAGGCCGCCTCCTTCACCGGCTTCAACTTCCGCGACCGCCTGTCCTCCGCCCTCGGCAGCACCCGCGCGCCCGTCCACGACGAAGCAGACAAGGTCTACAAGTACAAGGGCCACGACGTCCGCGTCAAGGAGAAGATCCGCGTCGAGACCCAGGACCCGGCGCTGATCTCCGCCTCGGCCAAGCTGAACGCGCTCGAGCACAGCCTGATGTTGAGCCGCAAGGCGCTCGACATTGTCATGGGCCGCGACGAGCCCGAGAACTGAGGCGACGAGCCAGAGAACCGAACGTGACGAGCCAGAGGACTGAACGTGACGAGCCGAGAACTGAGCGCGACGAGCCGGAGAACTAACGCGACAAACCGCTGACAGCAGGCAATTACTGCGCCTTGACTCACAATCCACGCGCCCTGATTGGCTGCGTTCGTCTGCTCAGGGACATGCTTTTCCGCGGGGGTGTCTAGCGTGGATTGCGTTATCACTCACTTCGGAAATGCTCCATCGACATCGGAACAGAAATGTGACTAGCATTTGCCCCAGACTGAACATGCCACCAAGATAACCCTCTGGTATCTACACCTTCTTGTGTCTGCACCTTCTTGACTCTGCACCTTCTTGCCTCTCCACCTCCTTGTCTCTCCACCTTCTTTGCCCCTCCTGTGCTTGAGACATTGGCTTGTTCTTGAGCTTGGCTTGTCTTGAGCTTGGCTTGTCTGGAGCGTGGCTTGTCTTGAGCTCTGCTTCTTTGCGCAATCTGCAACATGGCGCCCGCTCTCCTCACTGCCGTTGACTCGGCTTCGCACATCCACCTTATCGTCGGCTCGAATCCACTTGCAGGCGCGCGATGCACACGGTCGATTGAAGTCGGCGCGCTCCCCATCTTGATTGCGCCCGAGGATGCGACATTGCACTACGGCCTGGTGAAGCGAATTGAGGACGGAGAAGTCAAGTGGATCAAGCGCAGTTTCCAAGAACAAGACTTGACCACCCTGGGCCGTGCTGAAGTCGATGGTGTTGTTGATGCTGTCTTCGTGACTGCAGGTGGGAAGCAGGGGCAGAGTACGTCTGGCACACATGAATCTCTCATACCTTGTCTCATAGTTTCAGGCACACAAATATCCAACCTCTGCCGTCGGTTACGAATTCCTGTCAACGTCGCCGATGCGCCCAACCTCTGCTCCTTCACCCTCCTCTCCACACATTCCGACGGCCCTCTGCAGATTGGCGTAACAGCATCTGGCAAGGGCTGCAAGCTGTCAGCTCGCATACGGCGGGAGATTGCCTCCTCACTACCACCCAACCTCGGCGACGCTGTTGAAAGACTCGGCACACTGCGAAGGCGCATATGGGAGGAGGAGCATGCTGCAGAGCTGTCACAAGATCTTGAGGCTGAGGAGGAGGACAGCGGCCAGCCCGCCACCTTCAACAAGCTGATCCTAGAGGAGAGCAAGGAGGCAGCCCGAGGCCGCCGCATGCGCTGGCTGTCTCAGATCTGCGAGTACTGGCCCCTCCGCCGCCTCGCCGCAATCACAGACGCCGACATCAACACTCTCTTCCGCGAGTTCGCCAGCAGCAATGCCTCGAAGATTGGCCCTACGTCGACAGCAACCCCCGAGAGGAAGGCAGGCCGCATCATTCTCGCCGGCTCCGGCCCCGGCAACCCGGACCTCCTCACCCGCGCAGCCCACAAAGCCATTCTATCCGCCGACCTCATCCTGGCCGACAAACTCGTCCCAGCACCGATCCTCGACCTCGTCCCCCGCCGCGCCACCGTCCACATCGCGCGCAAGTTCCCTGGCAACGCCGACCGCGCCCAGGAAGAGCTGCTCGAATGGGGCCTCGAGGGCCTCAAAGCAGGGAAAGTCGTCGTCCGCATCAAGCAAGGCGACCCCTACATCTACGGCCGCGGCGGCGAGGAGTATGACTTCTTCCGGTCCCACGGCTTTGTCCCCACGGTGCTCCCAGGCATCACAAGCGCCCTCTCCGCGCCCCTCTTCGCCGCCATCCCCGCCACGCACCGCGGCGTCGCAGACCAAGTCCTCATCTGCACCGGCACAGGCAGGAAGGGCGCGCCGCTCGATCCCCCCGAGTTCGTCGCCTCGCGCACCATCGTGCTCCTCATGACCTTGCACAGACTGCAGGCCCTCATCGACAGCCTGCTCGCAAAAGGCTACCCGGCCGACCTCCCCGTCGCCGTCCTCGAGCGCGCCAGCTGTCCCGACCAGCGCGTCATCCGCTCCACCATCCAGCACGTCTGTGCCGCCGTCGAGGAGGAGGGCAGCCGCCCGCCCGGCCTGCTGGTCGTCGGCAACGCCTGCAGCGTCCTGACCGCCTACTCGCAGCGCTGGGTCGTGGAAGAGGGGTTCCACGGCCTGGACGACCTGGGGAGCGAAGCCGAGCTGCAGTTGAGTCGGCTAGGGGACGTGGGGAACGAGGTTGCAGCCGCGTGAGCTGGCGGCGTTCTCCACTTCTCTGCGAGAACAGTCACGAAGATACAAACTACACATAGACGATACCCGGCGTTGCAATCTGCAATGTGCATAAGATACCATATCATACAATACTATCCTATAGACGGCATTTCAAGACGAGACGAGTCAACACCGCTCACATTCTCACTCGCCTCGAGAAGATTGTCTTCAAGTGAGACAGAGGACAATTGCATCATCACAGCACACATCTTCACTCACCCTAACACGAGAAATGTACAGTAATGCATGCCATTTTCGAGAATATAGTCGCAAGCAGCTTTCCCTTCCTTCGTCCGCGCTTGCTCGCCAGGTCTGCATGTCGCCCACTGCCATTACGTCCAGCGTATTAACAACCTCTCGATCCCTCACAATCCCCAAGCTGTGACACGTCGGCACGACGTCGTCTAAACGTACTAAACAATAGAAGAGGGGGTATGCGCAATTTAAATAAACAATATCAAGCAACGAGTACACTCAAAAAGGTACACGCAGATCTGGGGACAAACTCGAGACATAGTAAAGGTCGGGGGTATGGGTACAAGATGTTGACGTAAAAGTGTGGAAAGAACAGAAGTGCTGATGCTGTGGGTGGCCTTTACACGCAGTCGAAACCTATACTCGAAGAAAGGCTGGCCGGCGCTGCTATCGTCCTTGTGGGCTACAGTGCATTGCGAAGCCGGTCCGACACCCACACTTTCGTGCTGCAGATTTACATACTCAGATGTTGTCGGGACGGTAAGGCCGGTACTGGCTCCCTGCGGTCGATGTGCGTCCAGTCGAGGGAGGGTAAGATGGTTGCTGGGTAACAAGACCATCCGAGGGTGGCGCGCGTCTCCTAGGGTTGTTGCCCTTCTGCAGCCGGTTTGTTCGCCATCCCTCGTACCACTGCTCGCGACTTGCTTCGCGGAGTTCTGCACGCCACTCGCTAAACACACTTTCTCTAAGTCGGACGAAGTCGCAGTGCTCGGGGTTGTAAGGATCCGCGAAGCCCCATGGGAACTTGCGGCCAATGACATCAGGTTCATATGGATCTGGTGAGATGATGCTCAATGGCAGAAACGGTGTCTCGGCATCCTCCTTCTGTATTGATGCAGACATTGCTGACGGCTTGCGGCTGTGGTTCCTACGAGCATTCGGTGGAGATGATGGCGGGGAATGTGAGGCAGAGGACGAGTGCGACGAGGCAATCGAACGAGCCGCTTCAGAAGATGAACGTCCAAGGATCTTGTTCAATACATCAGCCTTGCCGTCGTTGTCTGAACTCTGTGCATATTCGTCCTCGTCTCGCTCATCCAGCCGGTCGTTGTCATCATCTTCAAATTCGTCAAGGTTCAGTGCCTCTAAAGGATCCAACTTCGCTCGCTTTATCGTGTCCCAGACCATCTTCTTGAGGTGGCGCATGTGTGCGCCAGTGATAGTGTCTGCCTTGCTGATTATGGGAATGACGGTGGTCCTTGTTTGCAGCTCGCGCAGCACGTTGAGATCCAGGCTTTCGTCTAGTCCGCCGAAGATGGCGCTGCCAACGTTGATGACGTTCGACTTCTTGCGGGCCTCAGCGATGTTCGCATCAAGGCGCGCCGGGTCCAAAATAAGGAAGACGCAGTGAACGTGGGTGTCGCTAACGCCTGGCGAGCGAATGACCTTTTGTTCCTCACCAAAAGTGTCCTCAAACTTGGACTCAAGAAATGAAGTGACGATGGGCAACTGAAAGTCGACAATATTCTTCTCCAGTCCCTCGGAATCCCAGAGAGTAACGCCAACTCTTTCGCCATCTACTTCTGTCTCCAAGTATTGCGAAGTGAAAGGTGAGTCTTCGGCGACCGCGCTGGCAGGAGGTGAAGGGGTGTGAGGGCGCTTTCTGGCGGGCAGCGCAAGCGCAGTGCGGAGGAATTCGATGAACGATGACTTGCCGCTGCCTTTGGTGCCGAGTACAAGGATGCTGTTTAAGGTCAGTTTGAATCGGCGCGCACGGGAAGGTTCACATACTTGAACGGAGTGGGCTGCTTCTTCTTGCGCACACGGCGGGGACTGTTAACAGCGCTGATCTGGCTGCTGGCGTAGCTGTAGCGGCCGCGATTCGTCATGCTCTCCGTCCTGGCATACGGATCGGTGTCGATGAACGAGTGGGAGCTACCAGGAATGGGCGGCATCACGGCGAGATTGGTGACAGGTGGTGCCATTCTGTGTTGCTCGATGGATGGTCTGCTGAAGTTTGTACTGTAGCTGCCGACCTTGTTCGAGACAATGGCAACAGAATCAGGGCGGTTTTCTCCTCCAAAACTGGCGATCTGGGGAAGGGGCGAGTGTGATGGGAGGCGGGGAGGCTCTTTGGGCAGCATTGCTGCCTCTCGCTGCTTCCGCAGAGCCTCCTCTTGGGCAAGAGCCTTCTGCTTGCGACTCATGCTGGGCGCTCTTGATGTGTTGGCTTTGCTCTCAGAAGACCGCTTTCGAAGGAACGAGAAGCTGGACCTGCGTGCTGCAGCTACCTGGAAGTCACCGTTGGACGTGGGCGCGGCAGATGGATCGGGCGAACCGTCCTTGGTGTAGGTATTAGAGTGTATATTGGAAGAAGTAGTACCGGCCATCCTGATCACACGGGACACGCCCGTTATAACAGTGGGTGACAGGCACTGTGTGCGCGTAATTTGGCAGCCGAGGGAAAGGAGAGCAGTTGCGGAGCAAACAACCTGGGCCTTGGGTTGCAAAAGCCGGGTACCCTGTCTCGCGCTCACGGGAGTGGTTTGAAAGCAGCCGCACTGAAGAGCGAACGAAATTGAAGGAGGGCTGCCGGAGATCAGTATGATCAGTCAAGTCCCTCAAGCAGGCGCGCGAATCGAGTGGGTCCACGCAATGGACTGAGTGAATGGCTCAGGGTCCGTGTGGGGAGATTAGGTTGCACTTTCCAAGTTAGCCGCGGTACGGCGGCCGACTCGTCTCAGCGCTACTGCAAGGTACGGCTGTCAGGTCCGCTGTATATAGAGGAAGGTTGGAGCTGCTCGAGTGTAGGAGGTAGTGGCTGTTTGGAGCTAGAGAGTGCAGTAAAACGAAGCTCAGCTCAGCTCAGCGGGCGCGTTGAGTAATGTGACACGTGGTGAAGGAATCGTCCGCTGGCTTCGAGAACAACGGGCATCAGGGGAGCCACAAAGAGGACTGGGATGGCACGACCGTACTCCAAGGCAAAACGCTCAATGCGAAACCGCCACCCGCTGCAAGATAACCTACGACAGCTAATTCGCAATGCGTCTATAGCGCAGTGGCTATTCATGCAATTGCAGCCTGCACGCAGCTTGTGTAATAGTCACCAGCGCCCGCAAACATCGTTGTCAACAGCGACCGGAACAAGTGCGGTGCACAACAGCGCCTACGCGTCTTTCCTCCGAAACCGCATGCACAGCCAAGGGGTCGGTGCAGATTGGACGGACGTCGTTCCCACTAGGAGATGATCGGCCCAGTGCGTGGAGATCAGGCTGGAAAAGGCGCCCAACCCCCGGTCGCCTGTGCATGAAAACACCATTTGCACTCGGGCATAATGTATCCAGGAACAACCTCGAACTTCTGTTTCATTGAGCTTCAGCTCCATCTATACCAGACCACTGCTCTTTTATAAGAATAAAGTATAAAGATTTGGCGTCATTGTGGGCGTCACTTCCAAGCTGCGTGCAAAAGGGGCGGTCATCGTAGCTGCCTTCTTTAACGGCGCACCCTTACGAAAGCCTCCTAAATGCCGCCTTTAGTCAGCAGCTTTGTGGATGGGCAGGTACCTTACTGCGTCTGCCATTTACCTTGCAGCATCACCTCGATTGCGCACATGTCGAATGTAGGCAAGCTCCCAGGGCTGAACGCCTGGCACGCTAGGGAGCAAGCACCGTGCTGCCCAGCTGCAAGCCACCATCGCTCGCCTGATGAAATTGCATCTGCACCAGCCTTTGAGTTCCTGTACCACAATTTTAGGGACATCACAACCTGGGCTTGACCACAGATTACACTGTCGTTTTGGCAGTAGCAATCATCTTCTTTCTCTGAATTGTCGGGACGCATGTTGCGCCTTTTTAGGATCGCCGGCGATACCAGAGCCTTGTGAGTCCATGCCTCTCCTTCTACTCGATCATGAAGGCGCACAAAAGTCAAGGTAGGTCTGGTAACAGTCAAATATGTCACTAACGAGAGCAAACCTGGTCCGCTATAATCACTTGTGTTTGGACATGTCATTTCCCTGGGCAAGACTGCTGCGGAGCTGCCCCTTCGCGCGCATCCACACACCTTGTCAGCTCAATTGAGGGGCGAATATGGCTTGCCACCGGTCTACTATATCGACTCACGTCCGCTTTCTGTCGCCTCTTTGGTGATTACGGGTCCTAAGTCACACAACATTCTCTCAAAGATCCTGTTGAGTTTTCAGTTCAGGGTTGCAGCTCGCCAGGTCGAATCAGCCGACATGCTCAAGCATACCACTTTAACGGAAGCGCTGGGGCCATTGTGCGCAAAGTGAATATGGTGATATCAAGCGCGCCCTCGTGGAATAAGTGGATGACCGCTTTCAATCCAGGATTCTCTCTGCATAGCATCTAATCAGCCAAGTCCCTATGATGATCGACTACACCAAGGACTTCGTTAAGTTGCTTGATGAGCAGTCATCTGCTGATCAAGTAATCAGAATGGAGGAAGAGGTGTAATGGTGGCTACAAGGCTCGACTTTCGTTACTGACGAACGTTAATGGCAAGGCTGTATGCGGCCACGACTTTTAATGTCTTACCACTGGTAGTCAATTTGTTACGTATATGAGAGCTGCACTTACTTGGGCGATCAATTACCAGTCGATCAACCCCTTCCATTGGTACAATCCACTGCGACCAAACGTGGCGAAGTACTATCGATCGAGGTCGCTGTCGTACATTGGGAGCATACTAGACGACAAATTCGCTGTCGGCAAGTCTGGAACGTTCAGAATTTACAGAAGCAAGGTTGGAGTTGATTTGGCGCTCGAGTTCATGCAAACGAGCTCGGCAACCAACTCGATGCCAGCTTGGCCACCATGAACGCAGAGTTCCGCAAGGCTGCCATCTATAATACTTAGTCCTCTTGGTCACTGGACACGAGAATACGTCTTCAACGCTGTGCTACTGCTGCAAACTACTCGCCTAACACCCAGAAACTCTGGCAGCAGCTCGTAAGGGAGAAGATCAAGTCTTTGGAATTGACGTCGGCGCCGAGGACGAGCTTCAAAAGAATCCCTACCTAGTCAACAAACTGGACTACCCCCTTGCCTGTCACCAAAGAAGTTCTTAGGTTCCGGGCTCCAGCATCGGCCGTCAAACTCGTACGCAAGGTCTTCTTGGTCCAAAACCCCGTAAGTGGCGAACAACTTCATACAGAGCGCTGTAACGTACGGACCTCTGCAATCCCCATGGGCCGCTCAAGGAGGATCTGGGGCGAAGACGTGGACGAGCTCAAACCCGCACGTTTCTTGCGCAAAAAATGCTGCAAAAATCCCTGGTGATGCATGGCGGCCGTTCGAAGAGGATCCTCGCAATTGCACAGGCCAGGAGCTAACTCTATTTGAGATCAAGACTGTGCTTGCACTGACGTGCGCGCTGCTTTTGATGAAATGGATGCGCTGCGTAACGATGGAACGTTCTGGACTAGGGAGAGGAGCTTTCGCAAGGGTCCCCAGGAGGTGTCTGGCGATCCTATGTACCAGGTTCTGCTGGCCTCGGGAAAGCCGAAGGAGAGTGTGCCCACGCGAGTGAAAGGTATGAAGGCTTTCTGAACGACGTTTGGCTATTCGTGGGTGTCAACATGCATCCATGCATGAGTTCGTGCAGAACTGTCACATTGTTCGTTCAAAATCCGGTCAACTTCATTGGCAAGACGTCAACAACACTGTTGGCTGCATAGTTGGGGAGGTACATGACATTTTAACCTTGAGCAATTACTGCGCACGAGCAGAATCACACAATACTCTTTCGTCTCTCTCCGATTTCCGCCACTCACTCCAGGTTTGAGCACCTCATTCTACAACTCGCATATCAGCAGCTCCTTGACCTCAAGATCTAGTACTTGGATGCCCAGCGTACCGTCTTTAATTTATCACTCGAGCTCGCCTGTGGAGGCCCCCCAGTCGGTGCCGAGGCGTGCGGAGGAGCCGATTCAGGCGGTTTGGCTGATGGACTTGCGGAGCCCGTTTGTGACGGGGGGCGATGTAGTCAGAATCTGTGTTGGGGATTTTGGTTGTGCTCCAGTTGTCGTTGACCGCCGAGGACCTCTTGCCAAACATTGCGTCGCATTCATCAGAAGCAGCGTTGCGAATCCCTTGTCTTCGGAGCCATAACATTGTTGAAGAAAACCAGACCTTCCGGAGAAGGACGGTACCAGTGCGTAGGATATCATCAATCTGTGGCGTTCGTGTAGTATAATATCCTGGCAACTGCGCTCATTGAGAATATGCCGTCCAGTCCATCACTGACTGACCTTCTTTGCCATCTGCTTGACTCGGACTGTGGCCTTGTACCCCTACTTTCCCTGCGATAGCAATGTCATACTCGGGCCTGCTCCCCTCCGGGGGGCTTAAAGCCTTGTGAACGAGTGCAGGAGAGGCGGTGGTTTGCTGTCGTGATCAGATCTCGTAGTCGCTGCGGTGCACACACTTGCTTGCACATTGATTTCACCATTAAGACGGACAAGTGACTAGAAACGCTCCAAACATCAGAACAATTGTATTAACACACCTCTCCTCGCGACTACAGTTCCAGATTATTCCTTCATGTTTTCCATCCACCACTAAAGCCACCCTTAAACACCATGCTCGCAGTAGACCGACCAGTACTAGTACAAGGGTTGTTTTGCCTAATGCCAGATAAAACGCACGTAGACGTCCAAAAGGATGCCGGAGAAGGGTATTGTAAAAGCAGATTGCAGCAAATATTAGATGCTTGCGCAGATGCATCGATAAAACGTGACAGGTGAAGTATGCTCGCAGTAAGAGATATGGGCACAAGGCAAATGTCGATACACGCAGCCAATGTTGGAAGGGATTGAGGCTTAGAATAGCCTGCCCCGACTTGTCACGCTCGCCCTGCTTGTGGGACTCGCTCTGCTCCTCTCGTCTTCCTCAGGCACGTCACTCAGCCTGGTCGGGTGGTGATGCCTCATGCCAATCCACTCGTCTCCATACCCGTCACCGCTATAGTCAGGCATTGGCCGGTCTGTTGCGTAGCCCTGGCCGTGCGGACTGCCCTGCTCACCGCCAGTCGTTGCATACTGACTTGGAGGGTTGGCAGCAGAGCCATAACGCTGCAGATGCTCCAGTTCCCTACGACGGTCCTCGGTGACATCATATTCGTCGGACATGGGAGACTGCAGGGACCGGAATGGGATGCGGTGGCCGGCATCATCGAGGATGTAGTTGCCGCGACTGTCGATGGCATATTCCTCGTCACCCTCAGAGGTCTCATCTTGGTTGCTGGTGACGTAGGACTGCGTGTCCTCAGCCACTGAGGTCCGCCCCTCATGCAGATATGATTCAGGCTGCTGGTAGAAAGCCTCAGGACGTGAAGTCGATGGCTGAACGGCAGCTTGTTGACCTTGCGAACTCGGCAGTGGGTACTGCACAAGAGACCCGGGCGCTATCGGGTGTGTTGTAGCGTGACTGGAGCTGACTGGTTGAGAAGACGATGTGGCGCCTGATGGGATGTAAGCTCCTTGCGCCAAATTGGTAATGTCCTGTTCGCGATGGCCGTGGCGTCGTTCAGTGAACGGATCGGTGTCTGTTGGAGATTGAGCCTCCTCGTACGAGTAGTGCTGCTCAATACCGCCGCTACTCTGCGCACCAGCGTATGCGTCTCCGTCAGAAGATCTTCCTGGACCCATGCTCTGGGACATGGGCAGCACTTGCACTCCACCGACCAACGTCGGCTGACCTTCACGCAAGGAAAAGGTACGGTCGCGCTCTTCTTGCTCTCGCCTTCCAAGTTCTTCCCACGCACGTCGGGCTTCCTCTTTCGAGATTTGTAGCTCGCGCTTCATTTCAGACACGGCACGCTCAGCATTCTTCTTCTCGGTTGCCATCCGTTCCATGTTGGCTTCAGCGGCGACTCTTGCATCGCGCTCAGCCTGGAGGGTGGCTTCAAAGGTTGCTTCACGCTCTTGAGCTTTCTCTTGATCTTGGCGATGCTCGTAAAACCATCTCTGGAACTTGCGCTCAGACGATGCGCGCAGACGCTGGAGCTCAACAACAGCATGAAACAAGTTGGCGCCAGCGGCTGACAGATCCGTTATTTGACGCGACATCTGTTGTGCCAGAGGCTCTCGACGGACTTCATCGGTGTTCTGTTCCAGCCTTCGTATCCAATAGGACGTCAACCCCTCCCAGTGAGAAGAGAGCGTCTCCCAGCGTTCGAATGCATGAGGAAATGTAGAAGTTGTAGAGTCACGAATCTGAGTCTGCGAGGCGTCTGGTGGAGGCACTGGACGGGGAGCTGCAGTGGATGGGCCAGCCTGCATAGACCCAGTAGAGCCTGTTGGGCGTCGTGCATGAGTGCGGTCTCCGGAAGGTTGCCGCCTTTCACCTGTAGAGGAAACGGGTGCAGACTGTGCAGGACGAGGTTGCTGTTGCGCTTGCGAGTTGGCTCTGGAGCGCGGTTGCTGTGCGCCTGGAACGGCGCCTTGTGGCTGGTTGGTTGTGGGCAGCATGCCGTCTGGTGGACGAGGTGCGCCTGTGGAGGGATATCTGACGTGTTGGTCGCCTGATCGTGAAGGAGTGTGCTGGGGTTGTCTCTGTTGCCCAGGCTCAGTGAGGGGGTTTGTACCAGCTACGCCAGCAACAGCTTGTGCTCTTCTCTCGGCACTTCTCCTGCGTTCTTCTTCCGCCTTTCGCTGCTCTTCCGCCTCAGTCTGCTGTCTTCGTGCGGCCTCCCTTTGTCGTCGCTCGTTCATGATCATCTGCGGTGTCCGTATGTTTGAACGATCGGCCTGGGTGACAGGTGTTGGGCCTCCGGTGGTGCGCGCGCCGCCATTGGCAGGCCTGCTTGCCATGAGATCTGACATGGCTGCGTTCTCTTCAACCGTGTCCGGTGTGAAGGCGTACGGTGCGCGAATCGCCTCTTCCAACACAAAGCGAATGGCAGACGCTGTGCGCCGTGAGATGCGTAGCGCCGGATGAGGCTCGAAAAGAGAGGGATCGCGTGACTGGGACGCCGCGCGAAGGTGAGGTGCCGGTCGAGAGCCGTCAGAGAAACGTACAAGACGCTGGTGCTGCTGGTTGGGGTCGACGGAGCGGACGCGCCGGTGCTGCTCGAAGTTTGGGGTGCGGCGCAAGCTGTGCGCGGCACTGCCTGAGGAGCTCGAGACGCGCGAGTGGTTGTGCTGGGCGCGGTAGTACTCGTCTGCCTGCTGCTGGCGTAGCTGTAAGGATGTTTGGTAGGGGTCGTCGCGGTCGTGGCGTGTCGTGGTCTCGTTATGGGGGGGTGGTACGTAGGGCAGCAGGTTGGCAAGTTCTGGTGGGCCGGGCGACGTCAACGTGAAGCTGGCGAGGGTGATGCAATGGCAATGGCTCTGAAAGCCTGCTCAGAGGGCAGTGCTTGACTCGCAGGCGCAATTGCACCCGCCGGGTCGCGGTGAGTCCCCGGCGGCTGGTGTGGTGGAGGTGGTTAAAGCAGCGCTGGTGGCTCTGCTTATAGCGGGATGTGCAGCGATTGTCGCAATGGCTGGGATGCAGAGCGTTAGTGAGATGTGAGGTGGAGAGCGCTGCAGTGGAGCCATTGCTGCCCGTCGCACCTGGGACGCCTGCCGGGGGGGTTGGAGGTGCGAAATGGGGGGGCTGATGGAGGTGGCTGGTACGCCTCGAGCTTCAATTACAGCGCATCACTCACCGACACTTAATCCCCGGGCCTCGTATGCGCGGCAGTGAATGCGATTCGTGCGGTTTGAGGAGCTTGTATGCGCTGGAGGTGCGCGAGAGTGTCAATGCAGCCGTCCTGAACGGACAACGTCATTCGGTGGCTCTCGAAGCGCGCGTCCAGCCCAGGCGCACGGCTGCGCACCCTCAGTCGCTGCGCAACGCGAGAAGGAGCTGTTCGGAGAAAGACAGAGGGGACACTGAGCTTCTGCGCCCACGATCTGCATGCTCAAGCGACCGTTGGAAATGGTTCGAACCCCGGAGTCGACTCGAATCCAGTGCCGTGGTAGGGACCGTCTGGTTCGCGCTCGCGGGTACTGCGACAAAGCCAGATTGTGAACCGCACGTGCAGCTGGCTTGCATCGACCCAGCCGGAATCAAGGCATTGCTGCGGGCGCGCCGGCTGGCATCTGGCAATTGACGACGACCTGGCGAGGTGACGAGTGCTTGCGGAGTGCCAGTTCATCGTGCAGCATCACTAACCCATGTCATACAAGCGAGGGCGGGCCAAAGCAGGAACAGAACGGACGAGGCAGTCGGGGCCATCACAGCGTCATCGTATTGAGGGCGTTCAGTAACGGAGCTCAGGAGAGCCCATGGAAATGTTTCGTAGACAGCAGCAGTACGTCTGAAGTCGCTGCATGCCGCTTGAAGCTTGCGTCCCGCCGTGGACCTGCGTTCCCTTGCTGCAAGCTTCTTCCAATCACAAGCTGCATTGCTGCTTTTGCCTCTGGTTTTGCGGGAGCGGGCCGAAACGTGAGGCTACGGTCCAAGTGCTGCCACGAGTGCTGCTCGTGGTGTTACAACTGAGTCAGCGGGCAATTACTGCGTTGTTGAACTACAGTTCAGCATAACAACTCATCTCACCATGTGTCGTCGTGACAGCTTTACAGATTGGACGGGTTGGGTTAGTGCCAGCGTGGAGATGACATTCGATAGCACGCGCAAAAGCAAGACTCCTGCAGCATGCATGATCCCTGGGTCAGCCTCTCAACGCCAGGTCCTGCCAATACTGTCAGCAGTCCAGACTGCGGACGACCCACACGGCGCAAACTCCGACGCGATGCCGACGTGAGACTGACCATGACTTCATAGGATTTCATGGTGTTAAGTTAGCGATTGCTGCAGACTTGAAGCATCATTGTCCACTGGGGCCCGCTGGTGTGCTCTGTTGTCTGCGTCGCTGCGGGCGAAGTTGGTTTGTGGAAGAAGCAACCCCAGCTCATGATGTGATGTGGGAATGCAAAAGCAAGCAACCATACAAAGAGATCATATTCGCATAACATTTTCATACGTCTACTCAAACATCACTGCCCACACGGGCAGCGAACTATAAAATCAGATGTGGTGTATGAGAAGCGATGCGCAGAAAGTTGTCTTTCCATGACCACCCCCACACCCCCACACCATCACAACTGAACTACCTACAACAGAAGGAAAGCAACAAAGGCAACAACACCAGTCATACCCATGCCGAGCTTGCTAGCCGCGCCCTCAAACTCAGGAGGAACGTAGCTGGAAGGCTTGACGGGCTTGCCAGTGCCAGTAGCAGAGGGTTTGACGGCGCCAGTGCCCGAGGGAACGGTCCTGTTGCCAACAGGGTAGCCCTGGTGCGCAACTGGCGTGGCGTACGCAACGGGAGTGTATGCAACAGGAGTAGCAACCTTGGTCAGGGTGACGTAGTGCGAAGAAGTGACGGTTACATCCTCGGGATAGGAAGGCTTGGAGGAAGCAACAGGATACTCAGCAGCAGGCGCAGAGGGCTTCTCAGCAGAGGGGACCTCGGGGTAAGAAGGAACCTCGGGCTTGGGGCTGGGCTTCGTGGCCTCGTATGGGACGGAAGAAGATTTAGCGGGTGTCTCATATGAGGGGACTTCCTCCTTGTCAACGGGATATTCGGCGGCGGGCGCAGATGGCTTGGGTGCCGAAGGCTCAGAAGCAATCGTAGGGTAAGCCGGGACGTCGGTGGCCGGATGAATGGGCTTTGTGATAGTGACAGTGAGGGTCTTGTCGACGTAGACGCTGGTGGTCCAGTCGGAGGGGTAGTCAGCCTCAGGTTTGCCAGAAGGCTCGGTGCATGCGTTGCAAACAGTCTTGGTGATGGTGGCCGTCTTAGTGGTCAGGCCAGTAGAGCAAGTGTCGAGGTAGGTTGTGGTGACGACAGTAGTGGTGCTCTCAACAGGCTTGGTGACTGTGGGAGTGGCAGTGCTGTAGATCTCGTACTCGGTGGGCACAGGAGTCTTGGTGGAGACAATCGGATATTCAGAGGAAGATGCCTCAGGGACTGGAGACGACTCAGAGTAGTAGCTGTACTCAGATGCAGAGGAAGAAGCCTCAGGAGTCTTGGTAGAGACGACATCATAACCAGTTGGGTACTCTACTGGGTATTCTGAAGACTTGCTCGAAACCTCAGGAATCTTGGAAGACTCAGAGTAGTACGAGTAGTCGGTGGCAGACGAGGCTTCAGGAGTCTTGGAAGATGTCGGGTACAACTCAGTTGAAGTAGTGCAGGGAGTGGATGAAGCATCGGCAGGAGTGCTTGAGCTAGCGGAGTAAGAAGTCGAGACTTCAGGAGTCTTGGTAGACTCGGTGCTGTACTCAAGGGAGGAACTGGCGGAGTAAGAAGTCGAAGGCTCAGGGGTCTTGGTCGACTCAGTTGGGTACTCGCTGACGGAAGCCTCAGGAACCTTGGAAGACTCAGTGTAGTATGAGTAGTCAGTAGCAGACGAAGCCTCAGGGGTCTTGGAGGATTCGGGGTAGAGCTCCGTCGAGGTGGTGCAAGGTGTGGATGAAGCGCTAATTGGAGTGGTGGAGCTGGAGACCTCGTAGTCGGCAGAGCTGCTCGAGACAGGAACAGAGTAGTCGGACGACTCCGACGCAGAAGGAGAAAGGGTGGAGCTTGAAGCATTGGAGTGGTAGTCCGATGCAGAGCTAGTGACGACCAGAGTGGAGCTGGGCTCGTACGTGCTTGAGGCACTGCTGGTGATATCAGCAGAGGAGCTAGACTCGTATGTGCTCGAAGCGCTGCTTGTAACGTCGGCAGAAGAGCTAGAGTGAATGGCTGTGGAAGAGACATCCTCAGGGTAGACGGTGCTGGGCTCAACAGTGGCGACGCTCGAGCTGTAGTGGGTGGGAATGGCAGTGGAGAAGTAGTCAGTGTACTCAACGCTGGAAGTCTCGGAGGGAGCGACCGACGAAGAGGTGGCGGAGTACTCTACAGAGGAAGAGCTGACATCGACAGGAACCGAAGAGCTGCTCGAAACGTGAACAGAGCTAGACGAAGAGGCGACGGAGCTGGAGGACTTGACAGTGGAGCTCGAGCTGACGATGACCGAAGAACTCTTGCTGGAGGCAGGAACGGAGCTGCTGCTGGAGACAACAGGAGTGCTGGACTTCGACGGAGTGCCGGAGCTGGTCTTAGACGGGGTGGGAGTGCTAGTCTTGGAGGTCACAGGGGTACTGGTTTTGGAGATGACGGTGCTGGACCTGGTGGATGAGACAAGGGTGGACGACGACCTGATCGTGGAAGAGACGACGGGGTGGTACTTCTCCTTGAAGGTGCCATCAATGCTGTATTTGATCCAGCTGGAGTATCCCTGGCCGAAGACAACGTTGTTCTGGGAAACGGTGGCCTCCCAAAGCATGACGCCACCCCACAAAGGCGTGTTCTTGTATTTGATCACCAGGTCGTTAGCTTGCTCAGGCGTGAGGTAGTGGTCCGGGTTTGCGCCGGCGGGGCCTGCAGGCAGGCCCATGAAGAGCTTGACGTTCTTGTTCTTAGACCTCTGCTGAAGACGCGTAGTCCACGCGTTGAAAGTGAAACCAGTCTCCTTCTGGTTGCGTTGGGTCCAGCCGAGCTTGGCTGAGCACGATTCGGTGTTGTAGAACTGAGTGAAGATGTAGTCAAAAGGAGCCCTGGCGATGGCGTCGTCAAGGTGAGCATCAGGGACAACACACTGAGGGGCCGAGGAGATCAGCATGTTGGGGCTGAGCGCCTTGATGTAGTTGACGAGCTCGGCGTAGTACTGGAACTTGCGATCACCGACAGCTGTGGCAGACTCGATGTCGAGATCGAAACCATCAACGAAAGAGGCACCGAATGGACGGGGCCACTTGCTGTCGGTCTGGGGACCGAACGATCCAACCAGGACCTCAGCAAGCCACTTGGCTGCATCATCACTAGCAATGTAGTAATCTGAAGTGGTTAGTAATTGCAGTAGGTCAAATGTGCACTTCGTGAAAACTCACCTGTAGGATATCCACCACCGAGCGACAGCAGAACTTTCTTGCCATTCTTACGGCACTCTGTAATACCAGTTTCGATGATGCCACAACTGGCGAGAAGCTTGCTTGTTGTGCCATCCGGGTTCTTGTAGTATTCACCTCCACAAGCGTTTCCTGTAAGCTGTTAGCTTTGTTCTTGTAGCGCAAAGATGAAGAACTTGCCGAAGTTGGTGTCAGGGTATGTGTTACGGTCCTTAGGGAAGCCGTTGACGAAAGCGACATTGACAATGTCCACGCTGGGGTCCTTGCAAACTACACTGAGCTCCTTCTGGTAGGCACCCTGACCCCAGTAGATGGCAACCTTGCCTTGCGCGGACACGGTCGAGGCGAAGAGGCCAGCGGCGACGGTCGCAAGGGTAGAGATTGTGGAACGCATGATTACAGAATTAATCGAGTATCAGTTGTACGTATCGTAATGAAGGGACGGCTAAAAGCCAGTAAAGATCGTGGTGAGCGAACTCAACGAAAGGACGCAAGCAAATGCTCGCTATTATGGTAGATACTCGAAAGAGTGACTGAACAACGACTAAGAGTAGGAGAAGTCGAGTATGAAAAAGGACGGGAGATTGCGATATATTAGTCTCCAGGCTGCTGTTCCTGCATGACACCCCGGTGGCTCACTGCGCCGTTTGCTAGCATGAAGCCATCATACACACCAGGACGGCAGAGGCACTCAGGCCCACCGAATAGAGCCAGCCTTAACGCCATATGCAGGAACAGAGTCGATGAAAGGCATTCATTGGTGGAGAGCCCAGCAAACTAGCTTGATACGGACTGACGGGATCATGTAGCGTCTAGAATCATGCAGCCATGCGGCATCGCTATGTTTGGTGAAGAATCTCAGACCATGACCCTCGTGGCGCCTTTCCCAAGCTGATTGACCGGTTCCTGGGCCGTCTTCCATGGACAACAGGTCATTTCGGTTAATGTTGGTTTACACTGGGACCGGCTAAGTAGAGCTGGATACCCTCACTTTAGGGCTGCGTCCGGACGGTCGGTCAGATGTTCCGCCGATGTGGCTTTTAATTAACATGATGTTCCATGCTCCGCTCAAGGAGCGAAGATCATAAGAGCTTCTGATCATGTCTTGTTTGTCGTACTCTTACAGTGGCCAGAAAGTCAGGTCCGTCCGGGTGACCCTCAAGGGCTGCCGCGGCCGTCAATGAGTGGCATTGCGGGCCTGTGGCTTGCTGCAGGAGACACTGTGGGCGCCATTGAGATTTGAACATCGTCCTTGAAAGGCATAGTGCTATGTTGAAATTCGGTTCGGATGACAGAAAGAGTATCTGAAGCCCCGGGCGCTATCCGCAAGCTTACCGAGAACCTTGGCAGGTACTGTTCAGTCAGGGGCCGTCAGCACGCGGAGACAAATCATCTGCCATAAGACTGCCGCAGATGTCATTCAGCTTGCATAGAAAGTATCTTGGCTCGATCGTGATTGCGCATCGTTTACCTTCAGCCTCCTCGTAATTCTCCTGTCGTTCAGCTCTTGAGGTTCTTCAGTCGGTGCTTGGTGATTGCATGTTCTTTCCGTCTCAAGGCCTCCCATTGCTGATGCAAATTTGACGCCAGCGCTATTTGGAGCAGGTGGAAACTGTGGGACTAGGCCGAACTCAGATCTCCCGTCGCGGCGTCAAGGCTTTCCCAAGGCCGGAAGCGCTTTGACGCTGACATGTCACGATCCATTGTGCAAGGAGAGACTGCAACTCGCTGCCGTCCGGAAATTCGTCTACTGTTTCTGGAATGCAGAGCGCAGTATCGTGAGAGGCCATGTACCGGAATATGTTGTGCTGTCACGGCTCTGTGATCTTGGCCACATGAGAAGAGATTTTCCAGAAGCAAGCCATTCAGTCTGTGGACGATAGTCAAACGGCGGCGCCTTGTCGCACGTGCGTAGTCTAGCTGCGGCTCTGTCGTGTTGAACGATTTTCTTAGCTACGAGGTAAAGGCGAGCGTTGAAATGCTTGTGTTGATCATCGGCAGCGCGGAGCTTCCAGAACCCTCATTCCACATCCGCAGAGCAAGAAGTATACTAACTCAAAGTTGGATGTCGGCTGTCGCTCGGTAACTGCGTCTGTCGATACGAATCTCTTCGTAGACGCTCAGGTGAGAGATCTTTCAACGCGCAAGACCTTAAATTGGGCAGGATTGCCTGAGTGCGGACCCTAAGGGTTTTCAACATGTACTCCACCTCAAGGGAACTGCTGCCTGATGCGCATTGTTCTTCTCATGACCACGAAGGCCGGTGAGCCGGCAGTAAGACCGCCTTTCGATCATTCGGACCGCTAAAGGGAGATCAAGCCATCAAGAACCATAAGGACCATAGAAGATTATCTTACTTCAAGGTCGAGGTGCTGGGTATTCACTTATCAAACACTCTTAAAGCATGCCGCGGCTCGCGATGTGGTGTGGCAGTGGCGGTGAGGCTGTCGCGCCAGATATTTCCGAATGCCGCGACTCGCGATAATGCTATCGGTTGGGCAGATGTGGATGGATTTAAGGGTCCATCGGTAGCAGTATTGGGAGTAGCGGTGTCGTTCATTACTCGTTTGCATGCTGCGCGCGGTGAGCCCTGATCACATGGGCGCGCGGAGCCCCCTCGGCCTACGTCAGACTTGCCAAAATGCTGAGCGGTCTGTTACCACACGAACAGCTTCACGCCTCACACTGGTTTCTGTGTAGGTCTCAAGGCCATGATGACCCCACAAGCTATTCCTTGTTGTATCACCTGCCTACCTTACGCCTGCAACATGGTGGAGCTAGATCCTGGGTGTGGGTGTTGTAGTAGTCCCATGGGGTAAACGAAACATAGCGTCCCGTGTTCATCAACTTGACTCGGCGCTATTACTTCAACAACCCTCCTTCAGCCAATTTCTATTCTTTCTTAAGCATATCTGGGGACTGTTCTGTCTTGATCACAACATCATGGGCGTACTGGGAGGCTTTCGCAAGCAGCCAGCGCCAGCGGAAGGCGGCAATGATGTACCGACTCCCTCGCCTCAAAATGAGAAAAGTTCAGGCAGAAAATGGAATCTTGGAATTCTCAGCGATCCGCTCACTGATGAAGTGCCTGGTATGTTGAGGGATTCAGTATGACCACAGAGTGCGCGCTGACAGTATTCAGGATCTGTTATCCTGCTCTCGAAAGTACACAACCGCAACGAGCCGCTTGGGCTACAGCATGCGCGCGCAAGAACGTCCGCCTCGTCCCTTCCTTCAGCCTACGGTCATTCTCGAAGCGCCTCGCGAGGTTCTCGCCACTCGTCACGATCACGGCAGCCAGAGAAGAAGCGCACCAAAGATGGACAATTCATATTGGAGCCGCAGCCTGAGGATTCAGCGAACGATCCTTTGAACTGGAAACAGCTCCGCAGAGATGCTGCGTTGCTATCGCTTGGCTTCTACTGCATGCTTGGTGGAGGCATGACACCAATCCTTGCCGCAGGCTTCAACGATGTTGCAGAGACATACGATGTGGGCCTTTCGCAGGTGGCTCTGACAACCGGTCTCTACATGCTGGGGCTGGGCCTAGGGAGTGTGGTTGCATCGCCCACTGCCATCCTGTGGGGAAAGAGACCTGTGTACCTCGTCGCCATCATTCTGTTCACACTCTCCTCAGTGTGGTGCGCTCTCTCACCAAACTACGCATCACTGGTCATTGCACGAATTGTTCAAGGCTTTGCGGTTTCTCCGGTAGAATGCCTCCCAAGTGCCACAATTGCTGAGATCTTCTTTCTCCACGAAAGGGCATACCGTCTGGGCGTCTACACCCTCTTGCTACTGGGTGGAAAGAACCTGATCCCACTAGTGAGCGCGGCGATCGTACAAAGCTTGGGCTGGAGGTGGGTCTTTTGGGTAATTGCTATCGTCGTCGGATTTTCCTTTTTTCTCATCTTCTTCTTTGTGCCCGAGACCTTTTGGGACCGCACACCAAGAGCAAGAGAGAGGAGCCACGCGCGCAGCCGCAGTCATAGTCCGAGACGACACAGCCATTTTCACCTTCCTGGAAGACACCACAAGAAGTCCACAGATGAGTTGGCAACGCCAGCTGGTAACGCAGTAGCTGCTGCCCCAGCAGCTGAGACTCCTCTCGATCATCCAAAAAGGGCCCACAAAACTGTCCATGTTGGGTTTGCGGATGAGTTAGAGCACGACACCTCGGGTGCGCATGCAGATGCACCACAGACGCCACGCTCTCCTATGAGCATTCACTCTTCCCCTCCGGGAACCCCAAGACACGATTACTTCTCACAAGTACCAAAAACCGCGATGGCCGATCCTGAGAAACAGGACCAGACTTCCGGTAGCCAAAGTCTGTCCTCGGCATTGGATGTCGACCAGGTATCAGATCAATTTTCCATACACTATACCGACTACTACCGTACGGCGCCTACAAAGACTTATCGGCAGTCTTTAAAGCCGTGGAACGGACGTCTTGCCAAAGATAAATGGATCAAGGTTGCGATCAGGCCATTTATTCTCTTCGCTTACCCAGCTGTGCTTTGGTCTTCTATGGTATACGCATTGGCTGTCGGATGGCTTATCGTCATATCGGAGTCGATTGCGCATATTTACCAAGCTCACGACTCATACAACTTTACTGCACTTCAGGTTGGCCTTGTGTATATCTCACCGTTCGTGGGCGGCGTGCTAGGCACAGCAGTCGCCGGAAAGGTGTCTGACTTGATTGTAAGATATATGGCACGTCGGAACGATGGTGTATACGAGCCCGAGTTCCGCCTTGTCATGGCACTGCCGATCATGATCAGTACGGTTATTGGCCTGATGGGCTTCGGATGGAGTGCTGAAGAGAAGGACCACTTTATGGTTCCAACTGTCTTCTTTGGCATTATTAGTTTCGGCTGCTGTCTCGCTTCGACTACCGCAATTACTTTTGTTGTTGACTCTTACCGTATATACGCCGGCGAAGCATTGGTCACTCTGAACTTCTGCAAGAGTAAGTTATCCTTCCAGCCTGACAGCAAGGGTATGGTGGTCTGAGCAACAGTACTGATGAGACACAGACGTCCTTCACGGCTTCATCTTCTCGCTGTTCTTCCCACATTGGCTCGAGGCTAAGGGCTCTAAGAGTACCTTTTTGGCGATCGGTTAGTCCTTCAACACTGCCCAGTGATCAGTAACTGATTATTAAATAGGTGGCATTCAACTGGGATGTATGCTCTTATCCATTCCGATGTACATCTACGGCAAGCGAGCGCGCATGTGGACAGTCAGAAAGAACTTGATGGAGAAATTCTGAGTTCACGACGTCCGGCAACAGTACCGATGTTTCAAGTTCTAACTCCGTTACGACGTTATGACTCCAGCTTGGCATTACTCATGGCGTTCTTTTGGTGCACACGCGGCGTTGGAGTGGATCTTCCCCATGTTTTCCCCAGACTCTCCGCGCAGCGAACACGACATTTTCGACGCATGTCCTGGCATTCTCCATGCGAGCGTTCAGCGATTAGGTGGGGAAGGCATAAGTCTTCCGTTTCCCTGGTGGAGCAAATGCATTTTCATATCGTAATAAGAACTCATGTGACTCGTCTCGAAGCCTTTGTGCTATCATTCGCGCATGTCCACTGTCGATTTAGCCGAGTTGGCAAGCCATCGCGCCCAGTCAAGACTTGCTGATCTGCCGGGCTATCGTGCGGAAGCAGCAGAGCCGCCTCTACCAAGGGGTCTGCTGTCTCAACAGCTGGATTACTTATCGTGTGCTATCTGCAGCCACTGTCAGCTGAACGATACGGGAAGTGTAACGCCGTTGCTTGCCGCACGACTGCTCTCGTGAGCCGTATCTTCAACGGCCTTACTGCTGTGACAGTGCCAGACTCTTCCTTACAGGCAGACAAAGATAAGTCTGGATACCCTGCATGGATACCTGACGATGTCGGAGCCGCACGCTTGCAGACGTGGCTTTATCGTAGTTCGTGATAATGTGAAGCGCCATGATGCAGGTTGTGGAGTGCACTATCCCAAAGCAGCAACCAAGTCCATCTTCCCCACATCCGCTCGTGTCAGGGATCCCAAGCGGCGTTGATCCAACATTCGCCTCGATGCAACAAGATAACATCGAAAAGAGCATCTTCAGGATGCAACTCACGATACCGCGCTCTGCGGATGGCGACGATTATTCCAAACTATGTCCTGTTTTCCGCGTGAACGAGCGTCCTCCCATAGATAGGTTTACAAGGCAAAAAAGACAGGTTCTGACGCGATGGCTGGCCAATCAGCCTCGCGTTGATGCACATGCGACGCAAGACCAAGGCAAGCGCACTCGCCTCAATTCCGAGTTCGGGCGATCTAGGCTGGTTTGCCTCTATTTCCAACCACAAGACGTGGTTTTATCAGCTGCTCTATCTTGGCTCGTTATATCCCTGATACGCAACGGTCTCTATCGGCTGTGTCATCATTGCATCTAAACCCATTAATTGGCGAAGGCCCCTCTTGCATCTTCTTGCCATCCTGGGGTATCACACCATCGTCTTTCGACTTTGCCCAACTTGTCACTTTGCCAACTTGCCAATTAGCAGACATGCCCGCTTTGGCTCAACAAAAGGCTCTTGCACAAGATCTTAAGACAAAGAAGACCAAATCCAGGAATGGCTGTGGTCGCTGCAAGCTGAAACGAGTATGTCTCCCCCATTGTTATACCCAAACTAGAACTCGCTAACGCTGTAGCAGCTTAAATGCGACGAGACCGCCGGATCGTGTCTGCAATGCAAGAAGAGGAATGTCCCTTGTCCCGGTTATGAAAAGACTTTGAAATGGTCCACCAAGTATGAGGTTTTCCAACCCACAGAATTCACACCTTCTCCCCCACAGCCTAGGACATTGTCAGCTGGAGTTCGCAAGCCCTCCAAAAGCACAGGATCTTCACTTCCGAAGAATGTTGCCCATGGCATCGAGGCACTTGCTGCAGTCCTTCCTGCGGGCAGGAAGAGTACGGACGTTGAGATATCCGGCAGTGACAAGCAAGCAACACCACCACTGGCCTCTCCACCAGCCCTAGAGGAGCCTCTCCTGTCTTCCACAGAGGACGAGGAATCTCCCCGAGACTTGGAGCCGTTCCCTATGGATGACATTAACGTCTTGGACCCTTCAATGCTCGATGGTTTTGTTGATTCGATCCCACTTCCTACTGATGATTTCCACTTTGATCCGTTCGACAACACTGACCTTGAGTCTTCCGGACTGGATAACTTTGGCAACTTCAACAGTTTCGACTTTGAAGCAAACCCTTCTCCTTTCAAAAACAACGAGTCGTCGACAGAGTCATCAGTGTTAACCACTCGCGAGTCCAGCCGCGAAGCCAGCCCTCCTCGTCTGTCGAGGTCGCTGCTTCTTGGTTTCTACAGGCTTCCCAGCCCTTCACCCAACCCTACGTCGCCGGACGATCAGGAGTCACTTCTCATTCAGCACTACTTCAAGGATGTTTGCGCAGTCTTTTCTTCTTTCGACTCACATCTCAATCCCTTCAGAACCACGATAGGCAAGATTTACCAAGACTCACCTTCCATCAGCTATGCCATCCAGTCCATGTCCGCTGCTCATCTCTCCAACACATTCCCACATATGGCAGCGATTGGTAATGAGCTTCAGCGTAAGGCCGTTGCTGCGCTCCAAGAAGAGCTTCCATTGGCTCAGGCTGGCCAAATCAGCTGCACAAGGACTTTCCTCAGCATCATGATGCTCGGTCTTACTACATCATGGCATGATAGCAATGCCCTCGGCACAGAGTTCCTTGCTACTGCCCGAGGTCTCATCCTCCGCAAACTCATGGACAGGTCTCAAGAGGCTGAGGTCCAACGTGAAGCTCAATTTTTTGAGGAATCTCTTATCTATTGGGAGATGGTCATGGGCTTTGTAACAGAAGATGCCATGAGCTTCTCGCGGCCATCGGGTATGCGTCCTCGAATAGTTTCGAACAAGCAGAGCACTCCAGCAGGCCGTCGTCCTGATGGTAAGATCGTACCTCATCCCTGGACTGGTGTTGCTCCCATGGTTCAGGCTCTCTTCGCTGAGGTCGGCCGCCTTGTTCGCAGTGAGCGATCACTCAACAGGGATTCTGTCATGGACCTCATCCGTCGTCAGGAGAACCTCTTCAACGCCACATCTCTTGAGGAAGACCTCTTGGCTGTTGACTATCCTTCTGTCGCTGAGATTGCTGACACTGGTGATGACCGTACACCGAAGGAGCACTTCACTGTCCTCGCTGAGGCCTACCGTTGCGCTGGCCTGCTTGAGCTCTACCGCGTCTTTCCCACCATCCTACGCAAGCGCTTGGGAAGTAATAAGTTGCCTGTCTCTGAGAGTGTCGACTTTCACTTCCCAATGCCGCGTTTCGAAACACCATACGAAGATGCAGACATGAAGCTGTGGCTAAACTCCCTTGCTATGCATATCCTGCAGATGATTGAGTCTCTGCCAGCCTCTTCGGGCACGTTCTGTATCCAGCAACTCGTCATCACGGTAGCCGCCTCGGAGCTCAAGTTCGTCTCTTCTGTCGACTTTTTCGATGTGGATGCCAACGACTCCAAGGTGCTTCAAGCAAGAGAGAAGGCCATCCGCCGCCTGGAGGTGTACTCCCACCGCTTGCCTGGTAAGCCGCTTGGTCAACTGATCACTTTAATCAAGGAGACATGGCGACAGTCAGACGAAGGCAATGACGCTTTTTGGATTGACATTATGAACGAGAAGGGGTGGCACACCATCATGTAATTGATGTACTACCGCCATTCTTGTTCCACGACCTCATCAGCCCACGACCTTTACCTCTTACATAGCGCCTTTTACTGGAGCCTGCCAAAGGCACCACCTTCTTCTGTCCCCACACTACGACATCCTGTTTCAGCTTAACCTGTATTTCAGCGTTTCCCCGGCTTACGGCGTATACATCTTTCCGCCTTCCTTCCAAGTTGTCCGACAACTCGGCCTCTGTCGATGACTGGTCCTCCAGTCTCGGTCGATGCGACATGTCCATACACTCGGTTCGACTCGAACCTTTAATCACGACTGTCATCTAGACTATCCGAACGAACATCATACCGCCGGTGATGTGACCTGGTGATCCATTCACTTGTGGCAACTCATACGATACCCCCGCGACAAGAAGCCTGCCGCTTTTCTTCCGGACCTTGCGCCATGCCCTGCAACGACACCCTTCTGCAGCCTTTGCAACCTTTGCGACTCAACACGATCTATCGCGACATACTGGAGCCCATCTGCGATGAGACTTCCACTGCGACATACCCTTACGATAATCACGATAATACCCGCTGCGACTTCAGCTCCCAGCCACCCTAACCACGATCATATAAATACCCATTGCGACAAGCCTGGTTAATTTATCCCAAGCGCTTCGCCCATGTTCTTTTGCTTCTCCTTCTGGGCAGGTAAGGCAGGTTATGCTCGTGCTGTTGACACCATGGAGCCACGCACCTACCCTCGACCGGCCGGACGCCGTCCCTTGCACCTGCCCACGCACGCGATGACCATTTCGACTGGACTTCGGGTCAACTTGTCTTTTTTTTTACAATTGTGCATAGACACCTGAACTTACGATACCCTATCAGCGTTTTGTCAGCGTTTAGTTTGCGATACCCATTTTGCTTTGTGCCGCCTTTACATGGCATTGATATAGAGGAACAAGGCGTCGACGTAGAGGATGAAGAGACCAGGAGGGAAGGAGGAGAAGCTGAGTAAGTCGGACATGGTCGACCGAGGATAAAACCTCACTCGACATCTCGCAGTGGATAATACCCTTCGAGACCGCATCTGAAAATGTATCATAATTCATCGGGGTATATGGACTGTATGTACTGCCTCGCGCATCGCTGAAAATGCATGTTCAGGCACTGAATACCAACATAATTGCCGTGTATGAGAGATCACATTACTGGCCTGTTCGCCTCGTCATCGTCCTCACTGTCGTACGCAATGAACTCCCTCCTCCCACTCGAGCTCTTCACAACAAAATACCGTGTCGCCTCATATGCCATGAGCTTCTTCTCCGCGCCAGGGCTGAATACATCGTCCTGCTCGCTTACTTGAGCAGGGATAGCAAGCAGCAGTCGCTCCGCACCGGGAAGTCGCAGAGCCTTCTCAGACAAGACGTCGTGTTCCGGATCGTTCGAAGGGGAGCTAGAAAACCAGCGCATACCCAGGTGAATGCCCTCGGCGACACACGCCAGAATCGTGATTGCGACAATGATCTGCAGCCCCCAAAGCGTAAGACATGAGTCGTTGTACACAGTGAATGTTTCAGGCTCGGAGTAGCAGACTATTCGCTCCGAGGGCCGCGAAGTCGGTCTTGGCTCCCTGTTCATCAGGACCTCAGTGGGCAATGGCTTCTCCTCATCGTCGACTGTATTCGCTGCGATCTTGTCGCGCATATAGGAGTCGTAGAGGTCGGGGTTAGTGTGACGGAAAGTGTCCAGCTCGGGACCCAGATCTGCGCATTCTTCTACGTGGTCGTGGTGCTGGGAGGCGGCGCTGGGTGCTGGGTCTGTGGGTTTCCAGGCGGCTGGTGTCCAGTGTGCGGCCGAGGGTGTTTCGAGCGGGTTGAAGGTGTCCGAGACCAAAATGCAGCGGCAGTGGGTGCGGGCTAGTGTCCGTGTTGGCGCAGCGAGTGATGTTGTGGAGAGGAGGAATGCTGTGAGAAGTGTTGAGGTGCGCATGGCTTCGGTATTGTGACCCGAACAATGAGCTGTGAGAGACGTCAATGGCCGGTCCTGCGAGGTGATACCTGGTGGACTCACTCAAGTTTTTGGTGTTTTTCACGGTACTTTATTGCGACTGTTCACGACCAGGTTGCCGGATGCGTCAAAGTTGGGGTGGTACAAGGTCCAATATCTATAGTACTCGACAAAGACGGGATGCTGTCGGTATGTCGATCACAGAAATGCAATCGCGACGGTGCGTTTCGAAGGGCTGGAAATACTGTCGTAGCAAATGGCGAACTGCAACCAAACACGAGCGGCGCCTGCGCAGTACATGTACTCAATAATCGCTCATGAGCCCGGTCCCAGTCGAACCTTCCCACCTTGGTGTGACATGCACTAACAACCGCACTCACTCTCGTCTCAGCTGCGCCCGCGGGCGGCCGGCTCTAGATGGCCTCACATGGCCTTCCATGCCCTGTCGAATTGCCAGATAGCGTCCAAGCGCCATGCAAAACATATTATTAGGCCGCTAAGAGTCGCGAGAGCAGTTCTTCCAGGCCTGTCTTGCATTTGCGATGCTGGAAACGTGCAGGGCGGCCAGTGCGCGAGGGCTAGATCTCGAGGCGCGCAGAGCCCAAAGCTCGGCAGGCGCAGCCGGATTGCTGCTTGACTGCAAGTGCACTGGCTCCGGCAGCCCCGCAGATCACGGTCAAGTGTCTCTGCAGCTTCGCGATATGAGGGCGTGAGCGCGTGATTCGCGGCGCTGGTTTTGATAATTTATCCCGCTGGTACCGACGTCAGGCCTACTTGCGGAAGACGTGATGCCGCGTTCCAGGAGCCGCGACTCCAACCTCGTAAAACACTGCTCCAACACGCAACTCACGCCGTGTTTTTCATGATCGACAGTAGCGATCTAGAGCCTCTCGTATCTGGGAGACAAACACTGCAGCCTGCGGAAAAACCCTCGGGCGCGCCCTTTCCTGTCTATTCCCTTCTGAGGAACTGGGAGCGCCGCCTTGACCACGCCGTTGGCTAATATTGGCCTTCCCCATGCGTCTCGTGCGGTTTGCATTGGCACCTCATTTCGCAGTACGAGGCTGCCCTACTCACACACATGCACCCTTGAACGACGCTGCATGCCAGTTCGACGCAATGAATTTGCGCATCATTACACTTCGCTTCGAGTGAGTCTGCCTCGCGATCCGAACCAGCAGGAAAAGCTCTCAGAGAGAAGATGGATGACGCGTTGCCCCAATGCTTGAAGCATGATATGTTTGCGGGCCGTGGACGCCGCGGCCTCCGCGCTGCCAGCTGTCTGATGTCTGCACAAAGCATGGTCATCTGCGGAGCACAAAACTGAGCACGTCTGAATGGAGGCGGCAGGAAACACATGACAGCAAACTTGCGAAACGAGTTCGGGGCCAAGCTTTGCGTTCGAAGCTTAACGGCTGACAAGCTGGCTCTGAAACCTGCGGCCATCGACACCATGAAGCTGAAGACCTGACAGAAACAGTGTGCAGACCCAGCGCAGCAGCCGGTGTAACCCTGAGTGGGGCTGTGGGTGTTACACGGTTCACAGTGGGAAGCGGGCTTTGTTCAACAAACCTGGATTGAAGACAGCCGTTGCAGGATGAGCCTCAGGGGTCAGGCTCTACATTGCAGTGTCTTTTGTGGGACTTATATCTTGAGCTTAGTGTACTTGGAGAGCCGAAGATCCTCAGTAAAGTACTTCAACGGTGTATTCACCATCCAAGGTGAGGATATCAACGTGCTACCCAAGGGTTCGCCCTTCTTATACGCCGAAGACCCGAGCATAGGCCTTTTTGTAGCGGTCATGTATGATGACTGTATTACCCAATCCTGGCTCCCGCTGACACCGAAGACGTGCAGCTCTAGGCTACAAGATCTGCTACGGTACACCGCAGCATTACACCCGCTCCTATATGTGGACAAAGAATCTCTTCTTTTTACCACTGAGATTGGAGATATGCATATGATCGAAGATGTGGTTGCCAATTGCTCAGAGGTTCTCGGAGAGGTGGTACTAATGTCTGCGCTGAGCAACGCAGTCAAAGGCAGCTCTTCGTGCGCCCATCACGATTCTTCAGCTTGTCCATCAATGTTGCACAAACAAGAATGAGTAAGCAGCCGCATTCTTGGAGGTATGCACATTCGGACCCCCACGAAGCAGTACCGGACACTTTTCGAAGCTTCAAAAGAGAAGGTTTACCAATCATCGCAGATACAGTCCGAAGGTCTTCGTCCGTTGTTTGTGCTATCTTCTGCTTACGAACCTTGAAAGTTACCTGGGGCAGCCACACTTTGTAAGATTCACGGGAACTCACCTCGACTCACCATGGATGCCAACCAATCACGGTTGGGCATGACCGACGGATATGCGCTTTGGTCCGCTCACGGCTGTCGCTTTGTTGCGCTGCCCTCAGACTGGCAGATGGTTATCTTCCGCTGACAGCTTAACGTGAAGGCCGTTGCCTATTGCAGATTAGCCGGCGTCTGCCCTGTGGTAACAAGACGCATACACCCCGTCGATCTCATCAGCGCCATAACTACTAGCACTTGGCGCTGTATAGAGTCATTGTATGATGCAAGAGGGTCTGACAAACGCCGATGTTGCATAGGGTGAAGGTGGACTTAAGGGCGGAGATTGTGAGGATATAAACCTACAATGCGTGCGGAGACGCCAGAAAGGCACCAAGCTTCAGCATTTCTTCTGCTCATTACTTTTTGAAGAACTAGACTGAGTCGCGGCCGTAAACTCTGTACCAAGACAGCTTTCAGATCTTTGACGTACAGACAGCCGGCCACTGTTGAAATGTCGTACCTATTCCGGCATTCGTCGGTCGGGACCGCTCTCCATTACTTCCGCCATCGCAGCTTCGACTTCTCCCGCAGCAAAGCTAAAGCACTATCTCCATCTTCTTCTAGCGATGATGTCCCTGCTGCAATCCCGGCAGACAGCATCATCGGTACCGAGCTCAAACTCGAAAAAAGCACGACGCTCATCGACTGGGACGGGCCGGACGACCCAAGCGTACGTTTGCATCGCTATCTGAATCCTCGAGCAAAGCTGACCTGCCTTCCACACAGGACCCCCATAATTGGTCAATGAAGGAGAGAGTTCTCATCACCGCTCTCATCGGCCTATACACGTTCGCTGTGTATGTCGGCTCGTCTATCTACTCACCTTCCCAGGAAGCGGTACAAGAGGTCTTTCATAAGTCGCACGTGGAAGGTTCATTGGGCCTTGCGCTGTACGTGCTAGGTTATGGCATAGGATGCCTGCTCTTCTCGCCGCTATCAGAGATTCCCGCAGTTGGCAGAAACCCTCCATACGCCATCTCCGGCTTCCTCTTTGTCATTTTGTGCATTCCGACTGCGCTGGTGAACAATTATCCTGGTCTGATGATTCTACGATTCTTGCTTGGTTTCATGGCTTCTCCTTGCCTGGCTACAGCTGGAGCGTCCTTGGCCGATGTCTGGAAAATGTCCGAGTTCCCCTTTGCTGTTGCTTTATGGGCTGCTACAGCGACTATGGGGTAAGCGATTGCGACTCAGGACTGAAGGGATTCGCTAACGTTATGTAGACCTGCTCTCGGCCCTACCCTGTCATCTTACGCGGTCCGCGACCTGGGTTGGAGATTCTCAGCCTGGGAGCTCATGATCATTGCTGGACCGATCTACGTCCTGATGCTTTGCATGCTGCCCGAAACCTCCGGCCCTACGATCCTCTACTACAAGGCGAAGCGTCTTCGCGAAGAGACTGGTAACGAGAATATCATGTCTGAATCGGAGAAGAAGCAGAAGAACTTGAAGGCCTCTAGCCTTGCGTTTGATGCTTTGGTCAAGCCATGGGAGATCAATGCACTAGATCCTGCCATTCTCTTCACAACCGTCTAGTGAGTTGAGCCCTCATCGAATTCATTTCCGACCACTAATGGATCCTGCAGCATGGGCCTGTGCTACGGTACATACTACTCTTTCTTCGAGTCTCTTCCACTCGTGTACCCGGTCATGTACAATTTTTCAGCTGAGAGCACCGGCCTTGTGTTCCTTGTTGTTGCACCGGCTGGCCTGCTCGGTTTCACTGTTCACTGCATCTATCTTAAGTACAGATGCTTCCCTCGCATGCAAAATGGCACATTTGGAGAGCTCGAGAATCATCTACTGCCTGGCTTGTTCGCGAGCCCTCTCATCTGTATCGGGCTCTTCATTTTTGGTAAGCGCCGCACCCCCCGCCTCCAAAGGAAGCTCCGAGCATCAGTTAGTAACCAGAACAACAGCATGGACGGCTCGCCCATCAGTACACTGGATGGCGCCTACGTTTGGGTTGGGATTAGCGATCTTTGGCATATACTTCATCGCGCAGAGTGTCCTCCTCTACATCCCTAACATCTATCCACGATATGCCGCAAGTATTTTCTCAGCAAACAGTCTATCCAGGAGTCTGTTTGCTTTCGCAGCAGTGCTGTTCTCCAGGCCTATGTTTCGAGGTATTGGCATCGATGGTGGTGTCAGCTTGCTCGCTGGCTTCATGGTCCTGTGCAGTATTGGCATGTGGGTGCTGTTCTATTTCGGCAAGGGAATGAGGGAGAGGAGCAGGTTTGCTGTTTCTTAGACAACTACCTGACTGGGATGGATAATTAGAGAGGCCTCAAAAGGCAAATTAGAGATAGATCTAGAGTGGCAGTCCTGTAGTGGCATCACGAGTCATCGCTCCAAAAGCGTCTAATTGTATTTCAGAGCATTGCAAACAGAGATAGTATCAATTTGTCAAACTTTCACTAGAGTATTCGAGTCTACAATAGTGCTCGCTTCTCGAGAGAGGCTGATGTGAGAGATCGGCGGCTCGGTGTGGGGAAAAGCACGGGAGTGCATCGTCATTCCGCCCGCATGGGCGCAACCTCACCAATAATTCATAGAAAGCAGCTCACGCAACATCGTCCGCAGTTCGCATATGCGCCGCAATGCGTGTCAGGCCCTCCTACGTACGCCCGGACTTTGAGAATCTCCTGCCTGACTGATCGAACCTTGCTTGCGCATCTGTGCATCGACACGAGAAGCTTGGTCGTTCGCCTCGCCGCTACTTTCCACCCTTCCCTTGGAGCTCGCCACAAATCTCCCACGCAAGACTCACTCTTTCATAATGAAGTACAGCGTTTATGATCGCTTGCTGAAGCGGGAAGTCAGCCACGAGCGCAGGACGTACACGGATATTCGGGGAATCTATGGTGACAAGCACTGGGTCAACGACCTGGATATCGTGAATGAGCTGGAGGGGCATAACGGGTGTGTCAACGCTTTGAGGTGTGTATGCAATTTCCTCACTGCTTATGCAATATGACTGACCTTCTGCTAGCTGGTCGAGATCTGGTCGCCTCCTTGCCTCTGGCTCAGACGACCACCGCATCAACATCCACTCGTACAACCCCGGCTCAGACACGGAGCAGTTCAGCTTGACCACATCCATCGTCACAGGCCACCGATCGAACATCTTCTCCGTGAAATTTATGCCCTACTCCAACGACCGCACCCTCGTCTCCTGTACCGACGACGTTCGCATCTTCGATATCGAGCACTCTGGACACTCAGCTTATGGCACAGGAAGTAGGCGAAGAAGCGGAGGCACAAGGCCAAGCATACATCGTCTGCGCGAGGCCGTTACTCTCACTGGCACGGACACGAACGAGCGGGCTTTCCGCAGCCACAATGATACAGTGAAGCGCATTGTCACAGAAGACAATCCTTTCTACTTCTTGACCTGCTCGAATGATGGCGATGTACGGCAGTGGGACGTCAGACAGCCCTCGAGGACATATCCACCCGCGCAAGACGGTCGATTACCCTCATGGGCGAGAGATCCAGATGCGGCTGATAATGTACCGCCACCACTTATATCGTACAGTCGCTATGGTCTGGACTTGAATACCGTTTCCTGTTCACCATCGCAGCCTCACTACATAGCACTTGGTGGCGCCCATCTGCATTGTTTCTTGCACGATCGCCGTATGTTGGGAAGGGACAAGAATCGTGAAAGAGGATCCAGACTTTCAAGTCCAGGAATTTGGTCAGAAATCGACGAAGAGCTGCTAGGAAAAGCTACGCAATGTGTCAAAAAGTTCGCACCAAATGGAAAGCAGCGGATGAAGCGCAACGATGGCGGTCACATTACAGCATGCAAGATCAGCGATGCGCAGCCGAACGAGCTCATCGTGAGTTGGTCACAAGACCATATCTACTCTTTCGACATACAGCGGGCTCCAGATGCGCGTGAACAGATTGTCACATCAAAGGTGACGACTGGAGACACCACAGGTCGCGTTAAAGACAAGAGCCGGAAACGCAAACGTCCCAAGGCGAGCACGCAGGAGAGCTCAGAGCGAGCTGGATCAAGGCAACGTACCGAAAGCGCAGACGAAGACCTCGCCCTTCGCGTCAGGTACGGAAACGGGCAGTCTGAAGACATTCGTATTGGAGCTCCTACAAGTAATGGCATGTCGCAGGAGGAATTGAACGAGCTGCGTGGCACAGATCACTTCCGCATTGCGAAGACTGCAGTCAAAATCAAGAAACGGATTTTCGACCTGGGTGAGTACGGCGAGGATGGACTGCATCTTGCGTATACTTCGCTTCTAGGTATGGCGCATTCGATACTAGGTGACATGGATGAATTGTCCAGATTGTGGGGCTATCCAGTGGACCCGGATCCAGTCGATGTAGCGGTACAGAACAAGTTGCGCGACGATCGCGCTGCATCTCGACGTTTTGTCCAGGCAGCTGGCACGCTTTCCCGAGCCATGGGCGGCCAGCTTCTGACAGGATCTAGCGCCACTTCCGATGCTATGATAGCGCAATACTTTGCCTCGATACAGCATGCGCCTCGAGAACGAGAGTTGCAACCGCATGAACAGTTTGGCTATGACTTCCTCAAAGCTATCTTGCTGTGGCTCGATAGCGGACCCGGTGCAGTTGTCGAAGGCTTCTCTAGTCGCAGTGGAGGCGATCGCCTACCCATACCGCAAGACTCAGATATGGACGCTATTGAGGAGGCTCTCATTCCATATCTGCTGGACCTGGCTAGCGATGATCCCATTGTCAATGTCGATGTCTCAAAATTCATGACCGATGATATAAGAGTCCTTTTCCCGACCGAAATTGACGCTGTTCGCGCCTTTTCACGAGCAATCCAAACTCCTTTTGCCGATCTCACTGGCGACGAAGAGGACGAGGACAAGCCTCCGGCCACTCAGACTCGAGAGGCAGCCAAGTTGAGATGGGGTCATCAGGTTGGGAGAGGCATCTTGCTAAATGCTGCGAGAAACGTCAAGTTTTCGTTCGTCGATCGAGCATTCGGCGGTCGAGGCATCTCAGACGCAAGTATCAGGGCAGAGGAGAGGGCATTGAAAGAGCAGCAAGAAGACATTGACCCCGTTGAAGACGAGCTCGAACAGCTGGGCGCAGAGATTGCGCGAGCTGATGCCATCAGTGAACTGGAAACATCGGCTTTGGGATCAGGGTCAAGATCTAGCACAAGTACAGAACGCGTTCCTACCGAGCTAGAGGATCTGTTGGCCGAAGATGACGAAGACTTTGACGAAGAGATGGGAGATGGTGAGAGCAACGAGGACGAAGATGATGACGAGGACGACAGCGATGGTGATATGGATGAAGAAGATGATGATGAGGATGACGAATCAGGCTCAGAGGACGAAGAAGGGCTGCGCCGCACACGCAGTGGACGGATGCTTTGGAGATCAGACTTCGGCCGGAGGAGGTACCAGAGAGCGAATGTGGAGCGTGACATACTAGCTGTGCCACACACGCGAGTATACACAGGGCATTGCAATGTCAAGACGGTCAAGGACGTCAACTACTTCGGACTACAAGATGAGTATGTTGTAAGCGGTAGCGATTGCGGAAATGTCTTTGTCTGGGATCGAAAGACTGCACAGCTGGTCAATATTCTTGAGGGCGATGGGGAGGTTGTTAATGTTGTTCAAGGTACGCCCCTAAGAATCTGTCGTCAACACTTGCTGACTGTTCCCAGGTCACCCATATGAGCCGACCTTGGCTGTCTCTGGTATCGACCACACCATTAAGATCTTTTCCCCCGATATCCGAGACCAGTACAATGCCCGCAAGGGGGTTGGCGTGCATTCCGCCGACACCACGGGCTTCTCTAGTATCAACCTTGGACGCCGAAGGAGACCCAGCCGGCCAGAACCCGAAGTCGAGCCTACTGAAGACGAAACGTTGAGCGATAGCGATGGCGAAGTCGCAGCAGGCGGATTGAAGAGCCGGAAGCGCATGCACCAAGCATATCAAATCACGTCGAAGAACGATATGGACCGCAAAGGAGGAAGAGACGATTACTTTATCTCTCAAGCAGTTTTTGCGCAATTGGCGCGGCATATCGCTGCTAACCAAGGCGGCGCAGGCGAAATGGGCGAAGAGGGAGAGGGGCCGATTATCATTACTGAGGACAATTGCAGCGTTATGTGAGGGGAGAGCTCCAAAAGTATCCTTAAGCATCTTGCACCCCACAGTTCGAGGTCAGTCAACACCAATCGATTACATTCCAAGTATGGTATATTGTCCCTAGTTCTGTCGTCTGACAGTCTCCGGTGCGTTGAATACCCCTCATGCGCCGCCCATATGCCAGAGTCTTACCCCTATAACTCTTATTGTTGCACAACAGCAGCAACGTGTCCCTCACGATGCCTTCTTCTGCTGGGCCTTAAGAGCCTTCTTGCGGTTGCTCCTTATCATGACAACAGAGAGGAAGGAACCGACGACGGTGGTGAAGAGGATGATCAGGATCACAGGGATGCGGATGGCCCAGACGCGGGGGAGGAAGAGAGAATGCAGGACGTGGTCCTCATCGACGAAGGGCTATGGATAAGTCAGCCTTTGTGCTGTGAGTACGTATCTGCGGACGGGAACATGTCCTTTGCAGAAAGATTTCTTCGCACCATAAACAGAGTCCAGACAGTGTAGTAGACGAAGATGGCAGTGGCTGCGATGAGCATGCTGAGTCCTACGAGGCGGTCGAGCTGCAATTGTTAGTTGCGAATCTGCCGTAGTAATACAATCGATCGCACCATCTTGAAGTCGAGAGTGTAAAGAGCGTGGAGACGAGTGTCTGTTCAGTCTTCAATGTCGACGTGGTGAGAGCACCCGTCCGCTGGGGAGGCCGCACCGCAGGGGTAAATGCCAAGACCCGTACCCGCGGCTGCCTTTGGAGCTAAAGTTTCTCGCGACAGCTCTTGATGATTGACATCACAACGCCGCGTTGTGCAGCTCCCTCCACCCCGTCGCAGCAGAGGGCCGTCACCATGCAAGTCGCCTCCGCTGTCCGTATCCCCTCGCCCGAGCCGGATGTCGAGCCGGAAGTCCCCCGCAAGCGCGACCGTTCGCCCTCTGAAGCCGGCCCTTCGAAGCGCTCACGGCGCCACGACGACGACGACGATGCTCCTCCCCGCCGCGAGCGAGGTGGCGATCGCTACCGCGACCAGAATGGCAGCAAGAACAGTGAGGTCCCAGATGACGATGCGCGCCTCAACCTCTTCAAGAACGCCTTCAGCGCCTCGCGCAAGCTGCCCATCGATGATTCCAAAACGCGCGCTGGAGGCGCATACATCCCCCCTGCGCGCCTGCGCGAGATGCAGAAAAACATCACCGACAAGGCGACGCCCGAGTTTCAGCGCATGGCCTGGGAGGCGCTGAAGAAGTCGATCCAGGGTCTAATCAACAAGACCAACACGGCCAACATCAAGATGATTGTCCCCGAGCTGTTTAGTGAGAATCTGATTCGCGGGCGTGGGCTGTTCTGCAGAGCCATCATGAAGGCGCAGGCTGCCAGTTTGCCGTTCACTCCAATCTACGGCGCTATGGTGGCTATAGTCAACACGAAGCTGCCGCAGGTGGGCGATCTGCTGGTCAGACGTTTGATTGTGCAGTTCAGGAAGAGTTTCAGGAGGAATGACAAGGCTGTGTGTTTGGCGAGCACCATGTTCCTCAGTCATCTTGTCAACACGCAGGTTGTACATGAGGTGCTGATCGCGGAGATTTTGCTTCTGCTGCTCAACAAACCGTCGGACGACTCAGTGGAGATTGCGGTGGGCATCATGAAGGAGGTTGGCGCGTTCTTGGAAGAGATGAACATGGCGATTGCGAATGCGATTTTCGACCAGCTGCGGAATATTTTGCACGAGGCGGATATTGACAAGCGTACGCAGTACATGATTGAGGTGCTATTTGAGGTCAGGCGGACGAAATACAAGGAGCATCCTACAATCAGAGAGGATTTGGATCTTGTGGAAGAGGAGGACCAGATCACACACAGGCACACATTGGAGGACGACGTGAAGGTTGAAGATGGTCTCAATATCTTCAAGTTCGATGCAGAATACGAAGCACATGAGGCAGAGTACCAGAAGATCAAGGCGGAGATTCTGGGTGAAGAGGAGGGAAGCGACGCTGAATATACAGATGCCTCGGATTCAGATGAAGAAGACGAGGAGCAGAAGGCGGAAGACATCAAAGACCAGACCAACGCAGACCTTGTCAGCCTGCGCCGAACCATCTACCTCACTATCAAGTCCAGCGGTGGTTTCGAAGAGTGTTGTCACAAGCTGATGCGCATCAATCTGCCCCACGGTCTCGAGAACGAGCTCACAACCATGATCGTCGAATGTGCCAGCCAGGAGCGCACGTACGAGAAGTTCTACGGCATGATTGGTGAGCGCTTCTGCAAGATTAATCGCATGTGGACAGATTTGTTCGAAGAGGGCTTCGCGCACTACTACGAGACCATCCACCGCTTCGAAACGAACCGCCTGCGCATCATTGCCCAGTTCTTTGCACACCTCCTCGCCACAGATGCGATCGGGTGGCACGTATTCCAGGTCATCAAGCTAAATGAGGAGGACACAACCTCCTCGTCTCGTATCTTCATCAAGATCCTGTTCGAAGAGCTGCTGTCCTCCCTTGGTCAGAAGGACGTTGTTGCGCGCTTCAAGGATCCTATGCTGCAGGACAGCCTTACTGGAGTCTTCCCCACAGATGCAGACGACCAGGCTAAAACTCGCTTCTCCATCAACTTCTTCACGGCCATCGGGATGGGTGTGCTTACAGAGGGCATGCGCGAGTGGCTCAAGAATGCGGCGCCGAAGCCGAAGCCACTTCCTGAGCCGGAGAGCGACAGCGAGGACTCGCGGAGTGTTTCAAGCTATTCGTCGTACTCATCGCGCAGTGACTCACGTTCGCGCAGCAGGAGCAGGAGCAGATCTAGAAGTAGGAGTCGTACACCTGCCCGGAGACGAAGAGACTCTCGATCGTCGTCAAGAGGGAGATCATACACTCGCAGTCCCACACCTGACCGCAAGCGCGTCACTGCTGGTAAAGGCCGCGCGCGCTCATACTCCGACTCGCGCTCGAGATCGCGGTCGCCTGCTCTCCGCAAAAAGCGCAACCACTCTTCCAGCCGCTCGCCCTCAGACTCCCGCTCCCCACCACCCAACCGCCGCGGTCGCAGCTCATCAGACTCAGTGTCCAGGAGCCCGCCGCCGAAGAGGAAAGGCCGCAGTCCCACTGCGAGCGTAAGCAGGAGCAGAAGCCCAGTCCGACGAAGACGAAGCTACACCTCCAGCAGATCGCGGTCCCCGCCACTGAGAAAGGCGAACGGCAAGGGTAAGGCACGGGCAAGTGAAAGCAGGAGTCCGAGTCCGCTGCGCAGGCGGAGAAGCTACAGCAGTTCAAGATCGAGAAGCCCGCCGCCAAGGAGGAGGAGGGATTCATGAGAGAACGAATGGTAGGCAATGAGGTCCTTGTTCAGTGTGCATAGTAGACTGCAAAAATTGGATGCATAGGATAGCAGGTATTATATGTAATTAGCATAGCCGGGAGCGTAAGCATTTATCAACGTTCGAATGCAGATGTTCGACGGGTCTATTCGGTGCTCCTAGTGCTAGATGTCCGAAGTCGAGGTGCACGTAATATATACTCTGTCTCGGTGTCTCGCCGCCGCAGCTGCTAGTGTCTACTTAACCCTCCCACGCCCGTGACCTCAGCTCTCATTCACCCCACTGCCAAGTTGCCTCGCTTGTATCGCAATCGATCAGAACACCAGAATCTCTGTCCTCACAAACCGTTCCTCCACAAACGTCGCGCGCAAGCACTATCGTATCTACCGCACACCTGTCTCGCTGTCAACCGCTGCTCAAGCCTCTGAATCTCCCACTATCATGCTATTGTACCGTTAGCGGAATGAGTACCACCATCTTTTTGGAGTTTGACTGCATCGGTCTCTTCATTGAAATGTCCCATGCGGCTATCAACGACAACATGGTCAAGAACGCGCCTCATCTGTCGACATATAAGAAACAATGAATCATCTGACAAGAAAGCACTACTCCCGCGTGCGACGCCCAACCACCATGAGAGGCTTGCTTGATGTAGCAACCGTCGCCAAAACGCGTCGACAAGGGCTGGAAGCGTACGACCTGGAAACCCCCCTTTCGAGCAGAAGCGACGCCCCTCTGGGCAGATCTGGCAGAGTGTTGGCAGTTAGGGCCATAGTTCCAGGTATGGAGACCATGTTCCATTAGTTCGATTGCTCGACTTGTTCCGGGGGGATGTCGGTATGTATGAGGAGGATGAAGCTTTCATCGCCGTCTGGCGCACTGGAGGCTAGATAGATGGTCCACGTTTGGATGAGTGTGCCCGCCACGATACTGGCGAGGGCATTGGCGAACCAATGTTAGGGACTCCGGATGACACGATTCTTATGTACGGATATGCAATTCAGGATGTATCAGTCAATGTCGTTGTATCTGTGCCTTGTGTCTCCCATGCCTGTCAGAGTTGCCGGTAATTTCCTGTTTTATTCTAAACCATGGATGTTTGTATCCTCTTCTATGATGACACCTTAGTTGTTCATATAGCATCTGTAAGGACATAAGATAGTAGCCCTTAAGGGAGCAGAGGGGTCGATTGCAAGATGAGGACCAGGATGACTGAAAAACCTAGCCCGAGATGAGCTGAAAACTTCCTGACCGTGCGATCTATAGGCCTAATATGGATTAAAGAACAGGGCCGACAAGACGTTAATGATATAAATCTCACTTTTACTGTATCGTTGTGCCTCTATCTCATAAACGCAGGGTGCACCATGATTGCAAGCGCCACCAGGTCTCGTGTCATTACCTGTGGCAAGAGCGTACCTCCCTCTTATCAATCCGGATGTCTACTCATAGGTCAAAACTCTCAAGCATAAAATTGTAGCAGTTCCTTGACTCCGTGTTCTTGCAATGTTGCAGACGAACATCTCCCGGCTCGAAGGCACAAAGGCAAGCAGCCGACTTGTATGCGCTTGTCAGCCTGTGGTTCTCGATCAGGGTATGTGACTTGCGGCTGAGCTAAGATCAGCATTTTTGTTCCAAATCATCGACTCCAGATCTTCGCCCGCAAGGCTCCGTCTGGACATGCGGAGAAGTGGGGCAGCTATTGCGAATGTCCGTGCTATGATTGGTTATTGAGCTGAGCTTCCAGTGAAAGATGCACAACGTCAACCCCGCCGGATTGGGTTCCGTCTCCCCTACTGCGGCCACCATCACTGCGATCTGAAATATCGCGACGCGCTACCCCGCATACTTTGCTCGCTTGCATGCTTTAGGTCTGGATCTTGAACCTGAAGCCTGGGATTGCCATGAGCGTCGGACGCGGAGAGACGGAAGCTAATATGCTGTGGACATATAAGATGGACCACAGAGCAGCGTGATGGCGTTGTGAGCCGGGCATAAGAAAAGACATATTCGAATACTGGAAGCAACATAAGTTTTCAAAATGAGCGACAGCAAGGTTGTAACTTGTCCAGTTTCGCACCACAAGATCGCGAACATCCACAACGGAAATGTTCCCAGTGGCACTGTTAAGGCTGGTGGTGAAGACAAACCTGCGCCGGGAAAGTACATCAAGTGGGATGCTGAGGGCGTGGAGGTCATCCAACCGGGCGAGCAGGAGAAGATTAAGGAGGTGTCAGATCAGTTCAATCGCTTCCAGATGATGAACTTCAACGAGCACATGCACTGCTTGCGGGGCACTCATCTGAAGACACAGGGTGTAAGTCCACCACTTCCGCCCGTTGATTGCACTGACGACATGTCTAGTGTGTTATGGGCAAGTTCATCGTCCATGACAACCTCCCCGAGCACCTCGCTCAGGGCATGTTCAAGAAGCCTGGCGTCTACGATGTAATCATGCGCTATTCGTCTCTGACACCAAAGATTGTTCCGGACAACGCGCCTGCGCCTCGTGGAATTGGTATGAAAGTCTTTGGCATCGAGGGCGAGAAGCTCTGGGGCGAGGACAAGAAGACTCAAGACTGGACGTTCAACAACTACCCGATCCTAGAGCTCCGCGATCCACAAACAACATACGACATCGCCGACGCCCTCGAGCGCAACTGGGATGACATTCCAAAATTTGCAGAAGAACAGTCCAAGCGTGTCGACGCCGACGTTGCAACACTGGGCGGTGGACTACCGCGACAGCACAGTACATCCCCGTTCCCCAACCCAGCCAGAATCGTACCTAATCATAGACAGTGTTCGCGATGCCCGAGTACTCGCAATCTGCCTACCGCCACGGCGATTATGTAGCCAAATACGGCGTCTTCCCACTCTCCAAAGAGCAACTCGCTCGTGTCGACGACGACATCAAAGACTCCGACCCTATCAACATCATCTCGCAGGAGAACCGGCGGTTCCACATGGCTCACAAAGTAACATACTCGTTCTGCGCACAGTTGCTGCAGGACCTGACTGAGCAGCCTGTTGATGATATTGGTGTCGATTGGGACCCGAAGAAGTATCCATTTGAGCAGGTAGCTACGCTGGAGTTTGAGCCGCAGGACTCGTGGTTGCCGGAGTTCAGGACGTGGTGAGTTTGCAACGACGTCGATACAATGATGACACGATGATTGACTCTGCAAAGGTGGGACGACCGCATTACAGTGAACAGTTGGCACGGACTCAAGGAGCATCAGCCGCTGGGTAGCACGAACAGAATGCGCAGGGTTGTATATGCAGAGAGCAGGAAGCTGAGGCTCAGAGTCAACGGGTATAGGGACTACATCGAGCCGGGGAGTATTCAGGAGGTTCCCGCACCACTGCCGGCGCCGCAGCTACCGCTGCGACACCAGCCTGCTGTGACGACCATAGAGGCGTAAGTGCCTGTCAGTCGTGTTTGGGCTGATTTTCAATGCACCAAAACTTGCACATATATCTTTCAAATTTTCCATTGGCGATCATGCTGTCGATCAGTATATACAAAGCGGATCTCAGAACGCAATCTTCCTATGCCACAACCTCTCCGCATTCGTCCAGAATACCCCGTCCCTATCCTTCTCACTCAGAAAATTCGCCTCCGCCAATCCAGCAATATTCTTATCAACATCCCAAAACCCAATGCCATACGGGTAATCCGTGCCAAACACCATCTGCTCAATCCCAACCCCCATGCCCTCCGTCAAGCCCTTGATCTGCCTTGGCCACACGGGGCCAGCGCTGTCGTACCACAGCCGCGTCTTGTACGCTTCCCTTGCCGCATCGGACTCATTGGGGAAGCCAAGCAGGAAACGCTCACTGATGTCTGGGAATGCGCCGGCGCCATGTGAGATGCGCCAGTGCAGGTGCGGATACCTGAGGAGCGTGCTGTTGTAGGGGGGCGAGGAGGCGATGATGGAGGACATGGCACGGGCGGTTTCGAAGTAGAACTCTCCCAGGCCGGAACGGAGGGGGGCTACAAGTCATCAGCTCCACAAGAACAGACGAGGAAATGCAGTTCTCCCTACACGGTCGACTCGATACCACGCTCCCGTCTCCCAAGACAACAACCGGATCAGTGGGGTGGATGAATACCACCTCCCTCCCACCTTCTTCCACCGCCCTCTCCTCAAGATACCTCCATAGCCCCCCTACCGCCTCATCCCCCGGATACACCCCCTCCGCATGCGTCAACACACTCACCCCCGCCGCCCCCAGCTCCTCCAACGCATACCGCACCTCGACCACACTTTCCTCCACATACGGCAGCGCGGTGACAGCAAGCCAACTGAACCGCTCAGGCCAGAGTCTGCACACCTCGGCTACATATTCGTTCAGCAGACGCGCCAGCGCGACCGTTTTTCTTCTTCGCAGCGCGGAGTCCGGCTCAAAACTAGTGGGCGAGGCGAAGGCGTTTGCTTGCGGTGTGGATATGCTGAGGATACTGCGCTTGATGCCCCGCTGCGCCATGAAGTGTAGATGCGCGGAGGGCGTCCAGGAGGGCGTCTCGCGGCCAGCGGCTGAGGGCTCGAGGGTGCGAAACCAGGGCGGGATGGGGTGGGTGTGGGTGTCTACTTTTGTTGCAGAGGAGAAGGAGGGAAAGGGGGTTTGGATGTGGGTGCGCAGGTCGAGGATTGAGGATAGGGCGTCGTGGTGGAAAGAGAGGGTGGTGAGGTCGATGTTGTCGCGGGCAGCGTTTTTAGTTATGCGGTGGAGGAGATCCTGGGGTGTGAGGGCTGGTGGTGTTGATGTTGACATGCTGAAGAAGGAAAGAAGGAGCAAGAGAGGGTGGGAACGCTGCATGGTGTTAGAATGGGCTTTCAACAGAAGAGGCACTGTGTAGACAGACCTGGGGATTTTCCAATGTCGTGAATGTATCCAGGTAGCTACGAAGCGTACCCTCAGTGCGCTTCGATGTTGATATGCACGTCAGATCCAGCTAGCTCCATGTCCCGCCGGGTCCCCGCATCATCCTGACCAAAGCTCATCACACAATGCACAGCAACTGGATGATATGAGGATATGATTTGTTTACTTCCATCCTCCAGTATAATATGGGGTATCTCTAAAAGCAGTTGAGTGAGCACATAAACTCCAGCTGCCGGTCGAGAAAGCGCCGCTCAACCAAAACAAAGAAACTATGTCGCTAATCGCAGTCAAAAAACAAAGGAGAATATCTACAGCCGAGAGTGGATATGTATGCAAAATGTGACTTAGATGAGCAGACCGACACCAAGAGCTACGGCGCTAATGTCATTCTCGCGCCCATCGATGCTCGTCCTCATCTTGGCTGTGTGGCCGAGCTGGCGTGTTGCGTCCATCTTGGTCTGGGACATTGCGGTTGGCGAGGGTGGACCAGATGAGGAGGCGAGATCGATGCGGTCGGCATCCTGCTCTGATGCTGTGGGCGCCAGATCGTAACCAAATGTGATGGACGCGATGGAATCGTCGCTGGCTGAGCGCATAGGCGAGGCTGGCCTTGCTGGGCCGTTGAGCTTTTCGATGACAACGGTGGTGGGTGCTTCGATGCTGACAGTTGTGGGCTTTGGTGTGCGGTTCTTCTTGTAGCCGTGTGCGTCGTAACGCGGTGGGTGAGATGTGTACTCAATAAGTCTGTGCTCTTTGACATTGATGCGCATTCGCTTGCCGTCGCAGATGACAACGTCGCTAACTCTAGGTGACGAGGCAAGCAGGACTGGCGCGCAGCGACGGCGGTAGCGCAGAGCTTGTGACGGTGTGGATCGAATAACCGATGCGTTCTTAGGATCAGAGGATGCTGTTGATGGGGGCACTTCATCATCATCCTGCGAAGACACGCGGGCAAGACTGTTCCGTGTAGGGAAGCGCACGTCCTCAGGATCGAAGTCCTCAAACTCGGCGTCTGCGGTGGCTGTCACAGTAGTGACATTGCCCATCTCTCGCCCTCCGCCAAGATGCGGGTAGAGCTGGCGGATGATGCGCTCTTGCTCGGCAATGATCCGCCTGCCAGCATCGACGTTGGACAGGTTGTCCAAATCTTCACCAAGCTGTGCTCCGTCGAGGAAGCGCTGGCGCCTGTTCCTCCTAGGCAGGCTGCGGTAGCGAGGCTCACTCCGGTCTTCGAGAGGTGCGCTGATGTCAATAGCGGCGCAGAAGGCCTCGATCCAGTCAAGCATGATTTGTTGCGTAGGTGCGCAGAGCAGCAACTGCTCAGTCTCTACACGAATGCGAATAGCGTGTTCGCGGACAGGCTCGAAGAGGTGGGGGTCTGTCTCGAAAAGCTTGTGTCGTGCCGAGGCAGGGACGAGGTGTGCAAAGGGCGATTTCGGAACCAGCGGAGTCTTCTTGAAGTCTGAAGCAATTCCCACCTCGGCGTGCTGTAGTGTGTACGATGAGATCAAGCGGCCGGCTGTAGCCTGTTTGCTCTTGCTCCACAGACCAGGCTGCTTTGCGCGGTGAACGCTCAGCTGCGTGCCGCGGAGAACGACGTAGCAGTCGGTCCAGTCGCGCTGGCCAGACACATGGAAGGGTGAGAGCAGCTCGTGGCGCACTCCCAGCACACCACCAATCTCAACCGTGCATGTGTACGGCGGTGGCAGCACATCGGCGCGCTCGGCCTTTGCCTCCGTCCGCGCCTTCTCGTTCAGATAGCGCAGGTTGTCGTCGATGCGGGCATATGCAGGAGGGTTGCCGAGCGGCAGCTGCGCGTGGGTGTGGAATGTGTTGTGGTAGCCGTATGTTTGGTGCGCCGTCTGCTGATTGGCCGAGCGCGAGCGCCTCGCGGTGGGTGCTGTGGAGTCGGACATGGTGGAGACGGGGGCGAGGATGGTTGTGGGCTTTGGAAAAAGGCAGATTCTGACCAGCAGAGTCTGTTTTCTATGCGTGCCCGGTTTGTTTGCAGAAGCTACCTCTCGCAGAGTGACGCGGTGGGAGGTACGGAAACGGACATGGGCAAATTGCTGTGGCGGGCGTTCGTTCTTGTTCGAATGCGGCCGCACTATGCACCGCGGGCCGGATCTTTGTGTTCGGCAAAGACAACAAACAGTGTCGTCAGGGCAGGCTCTGTGTGTCCAGAGTGCGCACAATTTTGCCAGGGCAGGAGCGAGGTTTGAATTCGGCGGCGCAGTTGGGGATCCTTGCGTGGGATGGAGGGTGCGCTGAGAAGCACGGGCGGGCAGGCAGTTAGTGCAGGTGCACAGTAGCCTTCACTGAGAAATGACGGTAAAATAAATAGCAGGCCAGATATTGCTGTGCTTCGACGGCATCCCGCGGTGGCATGACAGCCTATAAGTATCAATCATGCGAAGCCATCAGCTGGACCGTCTGGCCCTGCGAGGTCGCTTGAGCGAACGATAGCAGGGTTGACCCATTCTCCACTCGAAAGTGGCCCAGAACCCTGCCGGCGGGCTGCTAAACTGCGAACGGCATTGGCTGCCCGTGCGACGATCTGTTGTCCGCCAAATGTGGCTGCGCTAACAAAGGACAACTGCATCTGCCACTCCTTCGATCCACTCAACTGCGAATTCGCGCAGCCCAGGTGCGGTCCATATGCAGGTCACTCCCACCTTCCGTCTGCTGAGGGGTACCGCGCCGTCGGCGGAAGCTTGAGCTTCTTTGTTTTCCCGGCCAGACACCGCCCTCCCAGCTGGGGAGCCTTCTTCTCGTCGATGCAAAGAGAGCGGTGTACCGAGTAATTCCTCCTCTAGTCAAACCACCGCGCTGCCTGAAGTGCAAGTTGTGCGAGTCTGACAGGCGCTGACGGGCCCAAGTCCGCAGCTACGGACGTTGCCAATATTACTCCACACGAGCCATTATGCAGGGCCGCCGGCTCTATTAGTCGTTGGTGCATCAACAGACAGTCAGCCTCCATGTTGCTGAGCAGTGAGATGCCAGCTTCAACAAGGCTTCACTGCGATTCGCGCAAGCTTTACATATCAGCGATTATGCAGCAGTCTGCATTGTTTCTGCCACTCCGAAAACACAGCCTGTGTCAGCAGATGACCGTGCTATCGACCGATTGAGAGTCAGCTTTGAGAGGGATTGACTTTCCAACAAAAGTGCCACCAAAGCTTCGCTAAGCACGGTGGCACAGCCCTGTCTTGCCCTACTCGCGTGTTCCACGACCTCAGCCAACCGCCCATGTCCTCGCTATCAGCGCGCGATGAGCACGTCAGCAGCATAGACTACACAACATCTCCCAAATATATGCTGATTTCGCGACACAACGTTTCCAGTACAAAATTAGAGGCTCGTTTCTCGAGACGCGGGCACGGTCCGTGAGGAGTGTTTCAGAATTCACATTAGCCATTATTTCACCGAGATTCACATCTCACCGCACAGATCGAGTCGAGCAAGCTTTTCGGGCAGGCAACGCGTACGGCGCAATACCACGCTGATGTGCTGATGAAACCTGCAGTCCAATCACCCCAGTTTGAAGCTGAGCATTCGCGGCTCTAGAGCATCGAAGTGCTGCTTGCGCATCATGCCCAGCGCCTTCCTGTACGCGACACCGTCTTCCCACTGGATCCAGAGCACGTTGTAGAAATTCGAGGACAGCGTGTCAGACACTCTAGCAGCTTCCTCCATGTTCTGACCGCACTGTTCCCAATACCATACCATCATCCGGCTCGGGTGCTCGACTTGCGCTTCTGAAATAGCAACGAGCTGGCACTCACCGCCTGCCACGAAGTCTGACAAGCTCCCGGCCGCCCCGCTGAGTATGAGACCTGCTCTCCCATGCTGATTGTATACATGTGCCTGGACGATCCGGCTATCAGGGGAGCCGTTAAAGCTAGTGTCCACGGACATTGTGGCTACCGGGGCCGTGCAGAGGAGTATAGGGGATGTCAATACACCGAGATGCGAATCCGATGGGTCTGGAGTTGGTAGAGGATAGCCGTATGGAGACTCGCCTCCACAGACATCGTCTTTAGTGTAGAAGTGCCCCTCAGGATGGTAGTGCAAATTCCAGCCTGGCGGCAGCAAACGGTTGGTATGGTCGCGGAAAGCTTGGTACTTATAGAAGTCATTAAACCCAGCTGTGTCCAGACTTGCTGCGCCATTAGGTGTCGTGCATGTGTATTTTGCTACAGCCCGCAACGGCGCCATGGCCAACCAGTCACTGGAGTTTCCAGTATCGACGTACAGACCTGCGAAGTGCGGGTGCCATCTGTTCTGACATTGTATACTGCCTTTCCATCCCATCCACGACCAACTGGGCTGTCCATATCTCCGCAACACTCGAGCGTCAGGTCGCCACAGCATCGCAATGTCGAAATAGAACACAGGGAGCCCGTGCAGCATCCCACCCGGAAATCTGGAGCTCATGATACTTGTGGCCCCCGCGAACGCCCGAACAATGTCGTCCTCGAAGCTCAGCAAACGTCTGGAGTAGTCCTGCACTAGCAATCCCCATCTGCCCAGACACGGCACGCTGAGTAGTAAAGACATCAACCCCATGGGCGCCCCAGAGTGTGGCCGCTCATCAGGAAACGAAGCGTCGCTCCCCACCACAGGCGGATCCTCGAAGCGTGCATGACGCACATCCTTCCCACAAAGCCAGTACACAGACACATCGAAGACCAGCAATCGGCGCGAGAAGAGCGACTCCTGGAACGTCCAGCCTCTCTGCGCCCAGCGGGAGTTGGACGGGTATCCGGCATCCAGATGGCCTGGGTCGACAAAGTCTTGTAGGCGGCGTCGCTGCGATGGTCCGCCGATGCCGCGGAGGCCGTGGTTGGCGTTGTCGCCCGCGGCGGCAGCGATAGTGAACTCTGCGCTGGCGTATATGTGCGCCATGGCTTGGAGTACGCGGTTCATGTCCTCGCTCGTAGCATCCTGGATGATGCAGAGGCAGTCGACCCACAGGTATCTTTCTCCTAGGCTCCTGACCAAGTGCATTGCATCACGGATAGTGGCTGGCACCCAGCAAGCAATGTCTTTTGCTACGCCGCTGTGCAGTATTCCTTCCGTTCGGAGGAAGTGCAGATTCTGGCTCGTTGTCTTCAACATTGAAATATCGCCCCACACGTACGAAAGAGCAACGAAGGGAGTCGTGCTGGGCAGCGTCACCAGACATCCGCGATGCACATCTACGAGATTAAGCTCTCTGGTATGTTGCGACAACGCTTCAGAATAACGATCGTTGCAGCAGTCGCCATGAGAGTCGCGGCACTCACGACGCCAAGACTGAATCAAGTTCAAGTCGATTTGGATACTGAATGGCCGGTAACGGCGTCCTTCGTTGCGTGACTGACGGAGTAGACGATGCAGGACCCGAGGTGGCTCTGGGATCAGCTCAGGCGCGTCTGGCAGCAGCTCAGGGTCGTCATGAGACAGCCATTGGGTACTGGGGTCCATTTGGACCGCTCGTAGCTTGTGCACGGTAACGCCAATAGTGCTTTTGTTACATTGTTGACGGTTGGTTGGAAGTCTTCGCTGGGCTGGGTGGTGTGTAGAGCGTACGCGTGACCGTTAGCCACGAGGGTGTACAATGCGACTGGGGTAAGCGAACAAGCGTTTGAATCACTCTACCACACAACTCAGCAAACGAGGGTCGTTCAATATGTCTTGATCATTGCTGTCCAAGTCCAAGTCTCTGTGAACAAAGTACAAACAGTAAAGTACAAAACAATGCCCCGCTAAGCAAGCCAGGCGCAAGAGTCGCAAAGGGTATACATAATAAATGCAATCTGTATATAACATGAACCTTTCCAACCATCAAGATAGCGTCTGAGACATTACACCAAATCCAGTGGGGAGAGATTATAGGTGTGGTGGGGCCTCGGCCAAAAAGAACTTCCACACCTCGGAGCCAGCCTCACTCGGTCATACCACTCCTGACCAGGGAAAAAAAGATATTCCGTCACGGGGAATCGAACCCCGGCCACATCGGCGCTTGCTAATGAGAGCGATGTATCCTAGCCACTGGTGATTTGTTAGTTGGTGTTGGTGTATGCGGGTGGTGGTTATTCTTACCTAGACCATAACGGATTGGATTGGTGGAAACATTGCAAAATTTTATATCTATAATCACAAATCAATTATCTTTTCGCTTAACCTTCACACTGTCACTGTATTTTGTATGGTCACTTTGATGTCTTCTTCTGCCTCTCTCAAGCTGAGTCAATCATCTACTGCCTATCTCATACACATACAGCCACACATTTAGCCCGACGCTTTTTTCCAACGACCGAACCCCATGTTTGAGACGTTGTGCGTTCGGTAGAGAGCTGGCTCATGTTGTTGCGCATCCCCTTGCCCCCGCTTGTAACGTTCGGATAGCAGATGCGTACAACAATCCTTCCTTCCCACATCACACCCAATTCGCCGATAGCTGCGTGCGTCCTACGAGTATCTCCTACCTCGCACTAGGACACATTGGTCGAAGCGCGCTTCACAACGTGCGTACAGCGCGTACTATCTCATTAGCCTTATTCGAAGCAGTCGTCAGTGCGCGCCTAGAAACAACCAGATGACCCAATATCTGCAAAAGCGGAATTGGTCTCATACGTTCTTCACGGCTGCCTTTCTCTTATGCACGAACTAGCAGAGTGCTTAGGGTGTTTTCAAGAGGCGAATACTACGTCTAAACCCTACTATGGCTTATGTGTAATTACGCTTGCTGAAGTGGTAACCATTCGGACAATGCTTGAGCAAAGAACATACAGTGATCACAATAGGGATTGTTTGACACGAAGGCGAGTAGTATCATGTGCCCACTAGCTATAACAAGAATCCGGTGTACCGGGTCATCATGTCGCTTGAGGGCAGTAGACGGAGCTGCAGTTTGTACTAGCCGTAGTAGAATGCGTTCATAGGAAGAACGTTGAAACATGTGTACTTGAATTTGTTGTCGAGTATGGTAAGGGTATAATACATTCTTTACATCCGGCATGTCCTACTTCTTGAAACCGGGACTGATGGTTCAAACCAACAGACATGCGGCCTGATATTAACTGTAGACAACCTGAAGTACCAGGAAAGGCTCTTCGTAATCCGGTTACTCACTGGCTATCTCCCCAAGTGTGTAAGAATACAAGATTGTAAGAAACCAAGGACAGATTTGAGGTAAATTTTTTTCATTCGACAAGGTAGATACGTAAAGAGATGCAGTGAGAAGCATAGCATCTTTGATACGACTTGTGATCTGCCCCTCAAATCCCCTTTCTCTCTCCCGTAGGCTCAGCAGGAACCCAGCACAATCACGAACTGCGCCTTCCGTACGGTTCGAAGGGGAAGACTGCCGCAATCGCTGCCATAAAAATGTACAGCGCGGCACAAATATAGATCGGTACAGATGTTGACGTCTAAGGCTCAATTAGCTGCTGTCTGAAGTCCACGTAAGGAGCAAAAATCGACTTACATCAGCAACCGTAGCAATAACAGCGCTGAGGATACCCATGACACGGTTCCAGCCGATCGCAATACCATTACCTGTACCACGGTGCGCGCTAGGGAGCACTTCTGGCGTATATGCGTATAAAGTCCCTATTTCTCACGTCAGTCAATGGCATACACACAAGAAAAACGAGAGACAAACCGTAGTAGATGTTTAGACAGAAGTTGATCACGCACGTGAAGACAATATTCTGCACGGAAGTGCGGACCTGCGTGTATGCAAAGAAGAAAGCCATAGTGATGAGTGCGCCAATAACCATGGTATACTTGCGCCCTAGCTTCGTGTGGCACATGTACCCTGCGGCAACGGGGCCCCAAATACCGCTGAAGTTGACGAGTGTGTAGTTCCGCCATGTAACGTACGGACTGAGTTCTCCGAAGGCAGCACCGCGGGATGAAAGGTATGCAGGCAGAAAGACGTTATATAGTGGATACGCAATTCCGATTAAGGTCCAGGACAGCCAGATGAGGGTTGTGGATACGCCGATTCGTTTTGTGATATACAGACCCTTGAGGTGGACACCGATCTCACCAAGACCCCATCTACTCTTGCCATGAGTCGCACGGTTTGCAATAGTTCCGCAGGCCTGCAATGCCTCGAGGGTCAGGCTGCATGGGCGATTGTACTTGGTTGCAATGCCCTGGAGCACATCGACGCACTCCGCGTCCTTGCCTTCACCAACCAGGAATTTTGGTGTCTCCTTGAGTCGGACGACGAAAATGCGGGCCATTGACATGACGAATACAAGGGCTCCAGATGTGAACCAGACATATCGCCAGCCTTGGTTGTTGGATCTGGTGCAGGGAGCGGCGTCAGGGAAGTTTGCGGGATCCTGACAGCTGTAGTTCGGCAGGAAGCCCCATGCCAAGAAACCAGCGATGAGTTGACCAATGCCTAAGAGATGTCAGTGGTTGCCAGGAGAGGAAAGTATGCAGTGCATGTTATTAGTTGCACTCACCCCACCATGCTGCCATGAGCGTGAGCATCCATTGCCGGTATGAAGGCAAATACTCGAGAAATACTGCAGTGTCCAGTACGAGATTGCCCCCAGCGCCGAACGAACTCAGACACACGAAAAGCCCCAGGACCTCCCAATTTGGGCTCGCCCCTGCCACTATTGCAAATATCGAGCAAATAATCAACGACACGTTAAAGGCAATTTTCCTACCAATGACGTCCGCGCCAATGCCCCAGAACAGTGCACCGACAAGCATACCAACATACGCGGCGATGGTAAGCCCATTAGGGTATCCTGGGTTGAACTCGAGAGCAGCCTGACCAGCAATGATGGACTGAATGAGCAGGATGAGTGAGTCGACAGCATAGCCAAATCCATTAAGCACAAAGAGCTTCCTGATGGAATCAGTGGACGAACCGAGCGATGTGTGCAACCTCCTTACCATTGGTAGGTCGTGAAGCCAATCTCATCGATTGCCTACAGTGGAAGTTAGCTAAATATATAACATCACCACATAGGTCTCTGCTATTTGCGCTTACATTGTTGATAAGGTGCATCTTCGCATTGAGCACAGGGTCAGTGTGCTCCCTGCTTAGAATGTCGCCTTTGCCCAGGGTACTTGAATCATCTCCATCAAGAACACCATGAACTCCCTGTTCAACATCGTTCTCTTGCACCGCCTTCTTCTCAGTATCGAGCGTCTTCGATTCTTCCATTTTTCCTAGAGATGTTCAGGTCATGCGACGCGAAGTTTGTGCTCCGACAAAATGAGTAAATTATTGAAAACACGTGTCTCGTGTCGACGGCTATTGGTGTCTTATTGCTTGTGTCACGAGATATTGGTATTCTCGTAGGGCAATGTAAAGTCGCGAAACTGATGCTGCGCCGGTGTGGCGGTAGCGAAGACATTTCCAGGAACCTGAGCCTTATGTATGGGGAGTCAGTAATCAACACCTTTGATCCCTGGGGAAGAATGCTTGTCCTACGTGCTGTATCCGCTATCTTGCTTTAGAGCCAACCAGAGGTGTAGGAACTCTGGACGTTCTGCACGTGGCTTTGCTGTGATTGGCTTATGGGAGAAGGATCAACACTGCGTTCCTTGGAAATGGCCGTTTGCGCGTTAGACTATCCTGCTAATTCGCAAACAAGGCGCATGTTCGGATCAGCGTTGCCTGGGATTCGTGATAAGGAGAACCAGTGCCTTAGTGCATTTGTAGAAGCACGCTGCAGTACAGAGACGTTCGTCGGGGACACCGAGATGTTGCATTTTAATCTAGATAGAGTTTTAGAGCACAGGATACTCATTGGAAGGTGCAGTAAGCCGCGGCTTGCTTGCTTGCTCACATACAAAATACTATCCTTCAGACTCGAATAACGAAGACGAACTGAGCAGAAACAATAGCCCGTCGCACGATGATGTAGCAGAAATTTGAAGGACCGAAACGCCCGCTAGAAGACATGCAAACCAGATGTTCAAGTTGAGAAGCCAGCTCCTAAATCATTGCTGACCAGCCATCGCCGGAGCTGGTGTGTTCTCTTCACTTGCAACCGCGTTGTCGCTCTCATTGCCCAGAGCAACAGGTATTGGCGCAATGCGCCTCTTCTTATTCTCCCTTCCTTCTTCTTCAGGCACAGTCTGCAGCTCGCGCTTCTTCGCGCCAGGCACTGCAGTCTCGTCACGTCCTGACTCGCTCTGTTCGCTCTCACGTCTTCCCGTAGCTACTCCAGGAATGCCGCTGACAGAGCTGCTTGCGCTGTGAGTGTTGCCTTGCCCGTGCGCCGGAGTGAGAGGTGGTGTCCACATAGGAACAGGGCCTGAATTCGCTGCCGCAAGGCTGGGCACCGAAGACATGACTGGAGTTGGTGCGTTCATATTCAAGTCGCCGACGCCAGGAGCAAACGATGATGCGGTTGCAATGCTGGAGACCGAGTTGCTTCTGGTCGGACTGCCAGGTCTTGCAGGCACGAAGGAGCTCGGTGATGCGGGAAAGCCCGCTGAGGGTTGACGCTGCATCGCAGGAGGCTTTTCGATGGTCTGGATGGGAATGCTTGTGCCTGTTGGGGTTGGCGTGGGGGTTGAGTGATTGGATGATTGCGCGGCATTGACATTAATCGCAGCTGGAGTTGCTTGTCGTTTGATCTGCGAGGCGAGCGGTCCTGTGTACTTCTCACCCAGTTCACCAGGGGCAAAGGTCACCGCTGAGCAGAAGCCGTCCGAAGAGGTCATGAGCAGTGTTGATCCGTCATTCGACCTGAAAAGTTAGTAAGATGAACACAAGATGTCTGTGCGAATTAACGTACCATGTAATGTCAGTAAAGGTCGCGAAATGCAGATTGCTGACGATGCACAGAGGCTTCTGTTGTTGCGTGTCGTAAATATGGATGGCATCCTGCGTCGCAACCGCGTATATCATACGGTAACCCAGACTGAAAGCTGACGGCGGGCCTGAGGGCGGACCATCGGCATCAGCGGGTGCGGGTGATGCAGCTGGTGCAGGTGACGGCGCACTGGTGAGTGGAGGTGGGTCCATCGATGAATGTGATGTGGGAGGTACGGATGGCAAGACAGGTTCTGGAAGGGACGGCATATCATCGTCCATCGAAGTGTCAATGGTGACGTGCTTAGTCGGTGGGCCATTCTGGCGGAGAGTGTAGTAGACGGGTGAGCACCGCACAGCCACAGAAGGTTTCTTGTGGCCGGGAAGGAATGCAACTGGGGGCTTGTTCAAACCAGCCCGAGTATAGATGTATACCGTGTTAGTGATGTCCTCAGTTGGCTTACCAACATCTGCCAAAGACGGATGCACCGCCTTGTACTGACCAGCAGGGGTGAACAGCAGGCTGCCGTCAGGGGCGAATGTAAGACGTCGAAAGAAGGATGTCAATGTCTCGTTGAAGTAGATGGGTGCATTGCGAACGCCAAGTGTGCCAATGCTGCTCATGCTGGGCGAGTTCGGCATGACAGCGGGCAGGGGCATCGACGGAGCTGGAGAAGCTGATCGTCGCATTGATGGCGAAGACATCGCTCCAAAAGAGGAGCGGCGACTGTGTGAAGTAGGTGGTGGGTGCATTGCAGGCAAGGCAAGAGACTGAGGAGTGCCCGGCATCGACGGCACAGGCGAGCCAATACCGACAGTTGAGTCGGCAGCGAAGGAAGCGCGAGCGCCAAAGTCGGGAGGTGCAGGGCTGTTCGAGGAGATGCGACGTGCAGGAAGATCCATCTTCGTGACTTTGTTGTGTGGGTCGAGTGCGAATTGGCCGTCTTTGGTCTTCAAGGTATAAACATGCACCGAACGATCCGACGATTGCGTGGCAATGAATTCGTTCAACGGGTCCCATGCTACACCCTGCACGTAATGATTGTGCTCGGCGATTTGCCGTACAATGGCTCCTGGGACAAGTTAAGTAGTCGTCCTTGGGGGGTGTGGGTGGTAGGTCGTACCTGTCTGGGCGTTGTAGATGCGTGCAACATTGTCCATGCTGCCTGTGATGAAGTAGACACCGTCTGGAGACCAAGCAAGGTCATAGATCTCTGATCCAATCGACCGGCACATAGTCTTGACCCGCCACGACTCCTTGTCTTCTAGGCCCTCTTCGAAGTTGTGTGTGTTTGTTTGGTTCTCAGCTGGTACCCACAACAGCACGTTGCCGTCGTCACCAGCGGTAGCTAGCACCTCGCCTTAAGAATGTCAGTCGATGCTGTGTGCCCTGCATTCATCCATACACACCTCGCGGACTCCATCGCACAACGTTCACAGCTTGTGTGTGCTTGACGAGGGTGGAGAGATAGGTGACTTTCCGCTCTTCTCCGTTGCTGTCAACCTTCCAGAGCTGTTTAGTCGTTAGCAGCCACACCGCACCACATGAAGCTTGCCAAACACCTACCCGCACATTGTTGTCACCGCCAGCTGTCGCCAGTCGACCCTTTCCATGGGGCTCAAAGTGGGCCGAGTATATGGGTGCATTCTCGTTGTGCCAGGACACCAGCAGCGGTGCAGCCTTCATCGTGTGTGTAGGTACGGCTCGGGGCCGTTCGATGGGAGTATGTTCGAGTGGCGGTCGTTCTATCGAGGTGTCCGCAGCTCAAAAGCCGAGTGCTGAGGTTATGGGGCGCCCCGGCCAAGAGGTGCGGTGCTTAGGGTGCGAGGGTGCGTGCGGAGGACGGGAGAGCGCTTTGCTATTGTTCGAGGGCGTCGCAACCAACGTATGCTCCCTTCAGGCGATGGTGAGGCTACAGGCCAAAACAGCAAGCAGAGGAGTGTTCTGCAAGGCAATTGACAAATGCTCGAGCGGTTGGCTGGTCTGCACTCACACGAAGAAGCGCGATCCAACCGCGTCCTAACCCAAAGAAGGCGCTTGATTAAGTTTCACCGCGTGCAGCCCTCGTAAGATGCATCGGGCACGGCACCGCCCACAGTAATTGACCATTCGCCGAGACTGCTACGCGTTTCAGTCCACAACGACCCGTTTTTATCGTTTTCATGCAGTCAGACCATCGGCAGGACGTGCCATCTGACATGCTCCCACGAGGCACCGCCAGCTCCGGCTACTTAGGGAACAGTTCCGCAGGGCGCTTCTGATTGGACTATAGCCTCACTTTGCACTGACAGACAAGGGCAACATGGAGCTCCTACCAGCTATCAATGCGTGATACTTAAATCTAGCATGGACTGTCCTTGTGAAGCTTGCATTTGATGGAGAGAGCTCCAAGCTCGCACGGACGTCTGTAGCTTTCACAATGACGACGGTCGCCCACCAATCATCTCGTCAAGCAATCTTCAGTAGAAACATCAGCGAAACACGTCCCCAAAGCAAATTTCAATGACAGAACAGGATCCGTCACGTCTCGAAAACGAGATTGAGCTTCTCACCGCAATCTACCCTGACCAAGCCATCTACTCGCACAAAAGCCGCGAGCTGAAGTTCACTGAAGCCAATGCAACACTTCATCTTCGAATACCAGATACGTATCCAGAGTCATGCCTGCCGGACGTCTTAGAAGCCACAGCCTCCTCCAAGCGTGACATGAGAGCACAAACAAAAGCCGCCATCCAGGCTCTCAACCTCCCAGAAGGGGAAGAAGCCCTCGATGCCATCATTTCAGCATTCCAGCAACTCGTCTCAGAGCGACTGGAGACCTCGGACGAATCAACCAAGTCAACAAACCAAGACGCTACAACAGACTCAAACACCAAGAAAACAGTCATCATCTGGCTCCACCACCTGCTCAACACCAACAAACGCAAGCTCTGCCTCTCACCGCCCTTCCCAGGCGTCACCAAACCAGGCTATCCGGGTGTCCTCGTCTACTCTGGACCAGCAGCAGCAGTCGACGCGCACGTCAGCGAGCTGAAGGCGCAGAACTGGGCGGCCTTCCAGGTCCGATACGAGGAGGAGACGGAGTGGGTGTTTGGGCACGGGGAAGGGGTCAAGGAGGTGGAGAGCATGGCAGATATGGTAAAGCTGGTGGAAGTGGATGTGCAAAGGAAGGATAGCAGAAACGGGGGCAGGACGACAGGGAAGCAGAACGCAGGGAGCGCAGGAGGAGAGGCGCAGGGCGCAAGGCAGAAAGAGGACTTCTTAAAGGCTGTGGGGATCAAATGAGCCGCGGGGCTGCCGAGCACGAAACACAACGCGTGTGCAGGGTGCAATCGCTGTCCGACGCTGCAGACCAGCTGTCTCTCTTTCCATCCACATCCCTCTCCACCTCCCCTCGACTCTGCACATACGTCCAACCCCACACCATAAACCTTTTTCTTTCCTCTGACATTATTACCACAAGTCTTCAATATCACATCAAATCCAATCCGTTATGGTCTAGGTAAGCGCAACCACCTCCCTCACAACCACCAGCACCAACTAACAAACCACCAGTGGCTAGGATACATCGCTCTCATTAGCAAGCGCCGATGTGGCCGGGGTTCGATTCCCCGTGACGGAATCTTTTTTTGCGCCTGATTGAGAATGTAGTCTTCTGGCGCGCGGAGGGTGGGCGGTTTAGGTGGAGAGATCGGGGTGGAAAGGAAGGTTTTTTTTGGGAGGGTCCACTTGCGGAGGGCGCTAGTGGGAATTGGCAAGGATGGGGTTACGGCGGTGTGAAAGATTTTGGGGTTTTGGGTTCTTTGGGGGAGGTTTGTCGAGTGGTGTGGTTGGGGAAGTGTGAAGGTGCGTGTGTTGGCGTGCGAGCAGTGACAAGATCTTTTTGTGTGCAAGAACACATTGCATCAAGGGGGCGCAGTGGATGATTGAGAATCACCAGCACTGCACGTTGAGGCTCGTGTAAATTTGGAATGTTCGTGGAACCGCTGGAAATGCATTTTGAGAACCTAAACTATGATGGCGAATGATCGTGACCGCCGAGCCAAGAAAAGCAGAGCAAAACTCCCTATGTACCACCAACCCTTTTCTCATGACCCAGAGGCATCAATCATGTCTAATGAAACCACACTCTACTGTCCGCCACGCCTGAAGGCGCCAGGCCTGTACTTGCCGTCACTCGCACCCCCAGCAGGAGGAGGGCGGGCATCGGACTCGCGCTCGGGTGCGCGGCGCGCAGGAGGCTCCCAGCGGCCACCTGTCGCGGGGGATGCCTTGCGGTCTTCGCCGAAGCCACGGCGAGGAGCCTCGTAGCGGCCACCAGCGGCGGGAGAGCCAGAGTCAGCACGAGGAGGAACGTCGCGGGGCGCTGCCTCGCGTTCTCGCCAGCCACCGCCAGGAGCACTGCCGCTGGCACCACGGAGGTGGGGAGGAACGTAGCCACTGCGGGCGGGTGCTGCCTCGGAAGCAGGAGGAGTAGCAGTAGGAGCAGCAACGGGTTCGGGCTGGGCGGCCGGAGCGGCGGGAGCACCCTCACCAGCGTCCTTTGCGGCCATACGGTCACGCCATGAGGGCTTGCCGCCAGCAAGGGCAAGACGGGGAGGTCCGCGGCTCTCGGGCTCTGCGGCAGCGGGTGCGCCGCGAGAGAATGTGCGGTCTGGGACTTCCGAGCGGAAGCCACCAGCCTTGCGTGCCTGGAGCTTGGCCTCGGCAGCCTCCTCACGTTCACGCTGGATGCGTGCCTTCTCGTCGAGGGCCCTGGACAATGTTAGTGTCGTTCGTAAATCAAGCTGTGGGAATACTGACTTGCGCTCCTCGTCACGCTTAGCCTTCTCCTCGGCCATCCTTGCGCGCCTGGCCTCCTCTTCGGCAGCCTTAGCCTCAGCTTCGGCAGCGGCACGCTCCTCCTCTTCCCGCTGTCTGCGTTCAGCTTCCTCACGCTCGCGCTTCTCCCTGGCGAGCCTCTCCTTGACTTCCTTGACGCGAGCAAGCTTCTTAGCCTCAAGGTCCTTCTGTGCGGCCCTCGAGCGCTTCTCGAACTCAGCCTTGCGGTTGCTCTTGACGGTGTTGACAAAGTCAGCGTAGACGGGTACCAAGCGGGACAGGCGGTGCTTGAGGGCGACGTCTTCCTTGTGCTTCTCCTCAGCCTCCCGGAGCTCCTCAGCCTTGGCCTTCTCGTACGCTGCCTCGTCAGCCTTCAACTGCTTCTCGTAGTCTTCCTTAAGATGCTTGATCTCCTCCTTGCGGTAGGCACGCTCCAAGTGGTCGATACGCTTGCCGGTGATACGGAGAGTCTCGCCAAGCTGGTTCTTCTCCTTCTCGAGGGCCTGGAGCTTGAGGATACGGATGCGGGTAGAGTCGAGGTCCTCGATGTTCTCTGGCAGATCAATATCGACCTTGGTAGTAGCCTTCAGCTCCTTAAGCTGCTTCTCAATCTCCTCACGCTGGATGCGCTGTTGCTCGGCCTTGATGCGCTGTTCGGCACGCAGACGCTGCTCCTCAGCGAGACGACGAGTCTCCTCTTCCTTCAACTGCTGAGCGCGGAGCGCCCTCTTGGTCTGCTCCTCGGTCTCCTTGGCCTGGAGCGCCTTGGCGGCAGCCTCCTTCTTCTGCGAGATGATGTCGCGACGAGCCAGAGTCTCCTGGTGCTCCTTTTCGGCACCCTCCTTGGCGCGAGCGAGAGCGGCCTCCTTTTGCCTGATGCGCTCAGCGTTGAACGAGGGGTCAACGTACTGGCATGTGACGAAAAGGGACTTGGCAAGGCGTGTGAGCTGGGATCGGACAATCTCAGCGGGTGTGCTCTGCAGGCGCTGGACAGAGCGAGTCTCGCTCTCAGCTGAGCCAGCACCAGAGCCGGGGTGCATGGCCTTGGCAGAAGAGAAGACATCAGAATCGAATGTCAGAACACCAGCTGCGTGGTCAATGCGGATGGCAAGATCGCCCTTCTTGCAGCCGTTCATGATGAACTTCTCAATGGTTGCCTTGCTGACGCCGAACGGCTCAGGGAACTGGGCCAGCTCGAGCACGAACTTGATCTGCACCGAATCGTAGACCTGGGACAGCTGCTGGAAGAGACGGGTAAGAATGACCTGCTGGAGCGGGCCAACATACTTCTTCATCTCCTCGTCAGCGCCAATCTGCGCAAGAATGGGGGAGATCTTCTTGCAGATGGACAGAGGGTGGAAGTCGACCTCGAGGATGTTGTAGAGGTCACGGATCTCAGGGCGAGCACGCTTGAGCAGACCCTTGCTGAGGGCATCCTTGAAGAGAATAGCACGAGTAGGAGCCTGGTTCATGCCGAGCAGGTTGGTAAGACGCGAGTTCTTGTTGTTCCTGGCGGCATCGGCATCAACAAGGGCGCCGCGGGAGCGGGATGTGCTGATGACGGGGATCGAGAGCGCGGAGAGGAGGACGAAGGAGGCAGCCTTGGTCATGTCGGCCTCGGTGACGGCCGGGTTGTCCTTCTTCAGACCCTGTCCGGAGGCAACGGCAGCAGCGGACTGGCGGAGGAGGTTGTAGTAACGGCTCCATGCGGCGGCGTGGAACAGGTAGTTCTCGCTGACCAGGAAGATGCGTGTGAGCTTCTCGAAGTAGTTGGCCATCATGACGTTCTTTGCCGGGCGCTTGCTCAAGCTGAGCAGGGTGTGGATGTCCTCAACACTCCTGAAAGCCTCCTGCCACAACTCCAGCTCGACGGCGACGTTCAGCTGCTGGAATCGGGTGTCGAGGTGGCGCTGCAGTGTGTCGGGGTCGGACAGGTTGATGGCGTGCATCTGGGAGGAGAACTTTGCGGCATTCTGCAAGTGGTTGCGGAGCAGCTCGCAGAGGCGGCGGAACTCGGTCTTGCGGGCGTACTTGGAGCAGAACTGGAAGGCCTGGTGGGCGGTCGACTGGTACATGAGCTCCAGGCGGGCGTTGTTCTTGAAGATGTCGAGGACGGTGCGGTACGTCTCCCACAGAAACTTCAGCCACGGGGTGACGATGGCGCGGTCGGTGCGGTCGCGCGACTGCTCGCCCGAGACGGTGGACAGCAGGATGGACTCGGGCGTCTCCGAGGCCTCGAGGTCCTCGATGTTCTTCGCATCGCCGGCGGTGCCCTCGAGCGAGGACTGGACCTCGTCGGCCTTGGCCTGGGCCTCGGTGACCTTGTTCTCGGCGAGCTCGATGAACTTCTTGAAGACCAGCTCGATGGTGCCGACGTTGGTGTTCTGGGCCGTGTTCTTGTACTGGTAGAGGCCGTCCTTGGCGAGCTTGCCCTTGCGCAGGTCGACGCAGAGCTCGACGAAGAGGATCATGACGGGCTCGAGCGAGGCGATGGGGCTGTTGCGGGTGCGCTTGGAGGTGACATGTTCGTGGAGCAGCTGCAGGGCGGCCTGCTGCTGGTTGACGCCGATGAGCTCCTGGGCGCGTTTGCTGCAGCGGCGTTAGCATGGCCAGGCCGGGCGGGGGGTGTGCGGCTCGCAGCGAGCGGCGGCGGCGGCGTACAGAGTGTTCTCGGGCTTGCTGTGCGGTGGAGGCGCCATGCTGGGCAGCGGGGGAGCGTGAGTCCGGGTCGCTGGGGGAGGATGGGCAGGGCGGCAGCAGCCTGTGGTGGTGCGCGGTGCAAACTTCGCGGCGATGTCACAGCGGTGCACGCAAAAAGGTGTGGGTGCCCTAAGCGAGTTAGGCTCTAGCACGCCCCCGCAGCGCAGCGCAGCGCAGCGATGCCCGGCGCAGCGAGCGTCGGGCGGCGCGCGGTCAAGCAGGAGGGCATTCAGTGCATGGCTGCGACGCGGCCGCAGTCGAGCCAGCGCGCTCGATCCGTCGTGCTGCGCAGCTCTGCTGCATCCGACCGCCGTGGTGCGCTGCAGCGGCGGCGGCGTCAGTGCGCGCGAGCTCACGGTTCCTGGCTATTGCTGGCTGGGCCGCTTAGCAAGGGGCTGCGAGCCAGCGCCCGTCTCCTCCAGGGCTCCAACCTCTCCTGACGCCTCCATCCGCCCACTCCACCACCGCCCCCATCGCCCGACGCACCCCATCGCCGCAGCTCGCAGCAGCCCGGCCTTCGCGCGGAAGGCTCCTCCTGGCTGGCCAACTTCGCTCCTTTCCTGCCTCCGCTCTCTGCTCGCCTCTGGCCGCTCGCCTCTCGCCGCTGCACCTGCACCTGCACCTGCCGCCGAGGCCCGTCGCTCCGCCCTGCACCGCACGTCACTGCACCACGTCGCCGTGCACCTAATCCCGCCCGCCCGCCGCCTTTTCTTCCCCTACGATACCCCTAGTCACGCGCAACGATGGTCGCTGTCATGGCTGCTGCGCCCTACGAGATCCGGACCGGCGGCGATGGCAAGTCCAAGAAGCAGAGCATGGCCGAGCTGAAGCTGCGCCGCCTCACAGAGCTCAACCAGCGCCTGCGAGAGGACCTCGAGCGCCGCCGGATACCCGTGTCCGAGGCCGCCCTGGAGTATGTGCCGCCGCACTCGCACCGCAAGCAAACTTGGTGGCTAACACAGCCCGCAGTCTCATCGCATTCACGGACAAGGAGCCCAAGGACTGGATGGTACCCTCGCGATGGGGCACAGTAGGTCACGTATCCCTCGAGCACATGTCTCTTACACTGACTGCCCTCGCAGATCGACAAGCGCGAGGACCCCTACGCCCCCCAGCAAAGTAATGGCTGCTGCATCGTAATGTGAACGGCGAGAAGATGCAGCGTGATGTCTGAGTAACGGCGTTCATGCGGGGCCCTTTCACGGCAGTGTTTCATTTTACCTCTTAGTTTGGTTGTGGTTAATACCCCACGGTGTGCAGCAGTTCCGGCCGCTGATATTGAAATGGCTCATGTACCTTCAGCAATGTGTAAATTACGGAAAAGGCAGCTTGGACGCTCGCTGCTGCTCATTGCTGGCAGCGCAGTAAGGATTTTCTTGGGTTCTTCTATTTTTGCCAGTGTGCCTTTAACGGCCGCTGAGCCTCACAAATCACGAGACGACAATTGTCTCACTCTACTTGCACTCAGCCTTGCCAGCTTGCTTCCTCCCTGATTGACACCTGCAATTGAGACAGCTCAGCACACGACCAGCCGCAGCCGCGCCCCTCCTCAAGCCTTGCTCTCTCTGTTTTGAGTTTGCCTATTTTCGCGGACAGCGACGCTCAAAGGGGCAGGCACTAGTCAAACGAGATTAACAAGGCGCGAGCGAGCAGTAGCAACAATATTGGGCCTCCACAAATCATTGAAGAACGCAGAGCCTGCGAGCGCATCGACCAAATCGGACATGTGCACGACATGGTGCACCAAGTCAAGGCTTCCCTTGTTTGTTTGCAGTGCGCAACACGAGGCTGCGTTGCAACTGCCCGTGCTGCACCAGTTCGCCGGAACGGGCACAGGCGCCGAGCGCACTGATAAACGAACCTGAACACATGAACGTGAACTGCTCTGGGCTGCTCCAGCGGCGAGTTGCCGGGTATCGCGTCCAGCTGCCTGTCCAACCGGGCCGAGGTGCGCACCAGCGCGATTGGGTGGTCGAACTGGTCAATGGGCCCTCGCATGATCTGCTTGGGGCAGGAATTCGGGACGGCGTCACTGGTTTTTGCGCGTCAAGGGCACTGTCCACCAGCGGCGGCATGGACGTCTTCGCAGACTCCAATCTGAGGCCCATGCACCCCACGCCGGTGCATCTGAGGCCGACTCGACGAGTGTCTGTAGCCGCGATCGCACATCCTGACAATTGCATTGCTGGTCAGCGTCATGCGCAAGCTGTAGCCATCAGGCTGGTGTCAAAGGATGCTCAGCGCCCTGCTTTCAACCCGCAGCGACCTCCGGTTGGCCGCTCCCACGCATTCGTCTCCGTCTCCGTCTCAAGCGCGGGTGTTAGGTATCTTAGTAACGCCGTGGGGTGGCTCCTCTAGCCCACCATAGCAGGTCAGCCCGCGTTCGCATAGCCCTCCTGGGCTGTACAGGGCCTATCCAGCCTGCGCGAGCAGTCGCAGCAGGCGCTCCAGTCTTCCAGTCTCTCTCCAAGTGACGCGAGCCAAACTGCTGCCGTGCTCTCTCGTAGGAGCGCATCTAGCGTCTCAACTTCGCTTGCGATCCTACCCGACGCGGGCGACAGCCCCACCAGCGACGGCGAAGAAATTGCTCACGCTTCGTGAATCGAGACTCTTCCCACTTGCCCACTTGTTGCTCTTCTCCGGCTGGGGCTCGGCGAACGCAATGGACAGTGGAAATGCGCAATCGTGGCCAGGCATGGACGCTGCGGGCGATCAAGACTTTGGTAATCTGATCGACTTCAACCACTTTGACGACCTCGACCTGCCGGATTTCAACAACATCGCCTTCAGCCATGACCGCCCGCAGAACGGCAGTACGGCCGACGCGTTCGACCACCACCACCTCGACCACCAGTTTCCCCCGCAAATCTCCCAAAATCACGGAGATGGCGCAACTGGCGCGCAACAGGCGCAGACCCACAGCCTGCCCCAGGCGAACATGAATGCCAGCTTCTTCGACTATGGCATGTCGCACTTCAGCCAGGCCGGCACCCCTGTTTTCTCGCAGGCGCCCGAGCAGGTCTTCCGCCCGCATCATGGTGTCCCTCCCACGCCAAACAGTGTGGAAATGCATGGCGACCCCCACCGCTACATGCAGCAGATGGACCAGCAGGCGCTCTATGACCAGCGGTACTTGCGCAAGGACGACGCCGTATGTTGATCTGCGACAGCCATTGCGACGCCCCACTGACCGTGACATAGTCGTTTACCCCACTAGTCTCTCCAGCAGTCACCCCCCACGACGCACGGTTCCAGATACCGGACTTCACAGTACCGGGCGCCTACTTCAGTCCCCTCACATCGCCCGCACTCAATGCGCAGGCTCATCAACATGCGCAATCGCAGCTGCACTCGCAGGCGTCGACCTCGGCAAGCTCGACCGGCCACTCGCCCATTGACGTCGACATGGATCTGCTGGGCGAGCCTGCCATGGCCCAGCCAGCTGAGCAGAGGAGGAGTCTGCGGACCAAGAGGAACCCACCGAGAGCAACCCCGGCCAATCGCGTGCGACAGTCTCCCATCGTAAAGCCTGGCAGACGGAAACCTACAGTCTCGATGCAGCTGCCGCCCAAGGAGGTCAGCGAGCTCATGCACGAGGCACGCAACAACGGGCTCGACGTGCCACGAAGCCGTGATCAGTCGGAAACCGATTCTATCTCCCCTGAGCCCATGCTCTCCGACATGCGACCACCCCCGCTCCCAGGGTCTGTCAAGAATTCGCCGGCCCTGATCGCGCAGAATGGTCAGGGAACCGCACCTGCCACGCCCGCTTCGCTGATGCGCATTCATCCCTCACCACAGTTCGATGCCTCCATGAACGTCCCTCCTTTGCTGGAGGATCTCGCTCTGCCTGAAGCATCGCTGGAGTCAAGACCATCGTTGTCAAGGTTAGACACAGCCTTCCGCGATGCCGAGCACGACACACCACGCATGTCTGCGCGCAAGACGCCCAAACTCGGCCCTCTCAGCACGCCTGGCGCAGCTATGTCAAACAAGCCGAGCCCAATGCTGGACGCCATGTCAACGCCAACGAGTCCAGCCTTCTCGATGACCTCTGGAAAGAAGGTAGAGGCCAAGGGTCGCAACGCGAAGAAGCGGGGCAGCGTTAGCTCGAGCCTGGTCAGTCCAGCACTAAGGCCGAAGATCTCGCCAAGCATCAGGCCCATGATGCCTGCTGGCGACAGTGGTAAGTCTTGATAATACACAAACTCCAAACACAAGCTAAATCGCAGCAGGCCACACAGACAACACGCACGCCCTTCTCCTGGCCTCCAAATCCAACTACCAAAACATTCTTGACGGCACCACAGTCCCCGGCGTCTCGTACCCAGCCTCGCTCTCTACAAACCTCACATCCAAACGAACCTCGCACAAAATCGCCGAACAAGGCCGCCGAAACCGCATCAACACCGCTCTCCAAGAAATGCAAGACCTCCTCCCTCCCAGCTCACAAACCGGTACTCCCGACGCCAAAAGCCCCCCCGAAACTGCAGCGCAATCCAACAACTCCAAGGCGGCCAAAGTCGAGAGCGCAATCGAGTACATCAAGCAATTGAAAGGCGAAGTTTCGGCCAAAGACAAGCTGCTTGAGCAGAAAGACGCCGAGATGGAGTCATTGCGGAAACAGCTGGCACAGCTGCGTCGAGGCAGCTCGGCGGACATCAGTTCCAATGAGAGTGTGGCGAAGCACACGGTCGAGGAGGCGGCGACGGCGGAGTGTAAGAAGGAACCGGTTTCTACGCCGGCGGCTGTTGATGAGACTTGAAGGGAGGGGAGGGGATTTGGACATCACATTTATCATCGGTTTTGAAGGCCATCGCCACTTCCAGCGCCAGCGCCAGCGCCGAGACAAGCTCTCGCTTCAACAGACGCGCTGGCCCCTGTGTCTGCAGGAAGAGATACCCGGCGTCGGAACATTGCTTGTCGCGTACCGCACTGCACCGCATGCTTGTATTCGGCCTCTATCAGGCCCAGCCAGGCCCGGCACGAAGCAAAAGGCCTCGTAGCCCAAGAGCAGGCATATATATAAGGATAGTCTAGTTTAGTCTACACAACCGCAAGCGCGGCCACAAGCCGCTTGCCAGTAATACCCATACGTTCAACCCAACCCCTTGGAAAGAGAAAGACCACAGCACCCGTCTTCGTACCTCATGGGCCCTATCTCAACATCCGTCCAGCCACGCTCCCATCCGTTCTTCCTCCTCTCCATCCGCATCGCGGTACTCACCTCTACCTCATCTGAGAGCACCGCACCGCACCGCACCGCACCGCACCACGCGCACCCCGCCGCGCCACGTAAATGCATACTGCAACAAGGCACTCCACGCCAATGCACGCCACGTTGCGGCACAGCCCCCACGCCCGCTTACAGCGAACGGAAGCCGCGCGCTGAGGCACGTTGGTGAGTTGAAAGTCAAGGGCGGCAATGGAAGGATAGGAAGTGGAGGGGGTAGACACTGCATCGCCTTGTTCTTTCTCTTTTTTCTGGTCTGGGAGGGAAGGGAAGAGGGGGGGGGTATCGGTTCCAAGTATGGTGTGTGTGGCAATAGTAGTGGCAATAGCAGCAGCAGTAGCAGCAGTAGCAGCAGTAGCAGCAGTAGCAGCAGTAGCAGCAGTAGCAGCAGTAGCAGCAGCAGCAGTAGTAGTAGAGTGCCAACAGAAGAGGGGTTGAGTGTTAGACGTGAAGTCCGACGAAGCACATCTCACATGTCAGATACTCAAGGTCGAATCGTGATTAGGTATCTACTCGCCCGTCTCACTTATACCTTCCTCTTCCAAGCCTCAATCCCACTACTTCAACACCAAGCACACCTGTTTGATCCCTCCACGGGCGCGTCTCTGAACACCTCATCATCTCTCGCGCTAGGCTGCTTGTCAAGATTGATACCAAGATCGTCTGCTGCAGAGATGACCAGGGCAATCAGGTCAGCCATTGTCTTAACGCTGCTGTGTAGGCTTGTCATTCGGTCATTCATGTTTGGAGCCATCTGCACAAGGGCTCCTGCGTTCAGTTTCTCGGCTGCTTTGACATGAGTATACAAGAGTGATGGCTGCTAGCCGTATAAATGCTGTGCAGGCTTATGTGTTGCTTGTCGAGCGGCCTGGTAGGTTTGATAGACCGCTCGCCTCGCGTGAGAAGGTCGACGGAGCGGGCGGTGAGGTGTGATACATCTGGTTTGTGATTGGCATGGTTGGATAGAATCTCTAGGTGTAGTGCTCTGCTGGGTAAGACTGGGTCGGCCATGCCCCATGTTGTTGATTACGCTTTGCAGCGTGTTCGTATGTTCCTCGAGAATGGAGTCGATCATGTGCTCCAGATCCTCTGCAAAGGCGCCTCCACATTTGTCTGCTGGCGAGTAATCATATCGTTGCCTGCCACTCCTCAAGCTGCAATGACGTGTGTCATCACAATTCCCTGGAGAACGTTTCGAGTCATGTGTCATTTTGTCATATGCCATCCACGGCTTCACTGAGTGCTTATCGGATGGTGGAGGCTTCATTGCACATACACGACAAGGCCTCTCGCAAGCGTCTTCTGCTGACCTAATATCGTCCATATGTGAGAAGTGCCCGCAAAATCGCTTGACCCAGGTACTTGGATTTTGTAGTGGCCTTGACGTGCGGAGTGTATTGCCTGGTTTAATGCGTGCACCAGGGTAGCCAAAGTCGCTGGTGGTGCGTCTTCCATATGCTGCACGCCAATCAACATGATTCGGCACTTCAACGTCCTCATCATTCGAACGTGTGGAAGTACAGTGCTGCAGGCTCAATTCGGTAGGAACATTACGACGTGATGTTGAGGGTATAGAGGTGCCATCATGACAGAAGGTGTTGGAAGCAGTGCCAGCGTTTCTTTCATTGTTTTCTCTGGACGCGCTGGAGCTGTAAAATTTTAAATAATGGCCTGAAAACTAGCAAGACCTTGGCTCTATTCTTTGGCCACTCGAGGTTTCATCATCAGTCAGTGCAGAACTGAAATGCCTGCGCTCACTGAAAGATCTGGCGACGAATCTGTGGCAGTCTTCGACAGGGTCTCGAACATAGCAATCAGATTTTGCACGCCTAATTTTCTCGTGAGACAATGACGGTTTTTCGATCACGTCTTCACCGCCTTCAGCTACTGATGTTGACTCGTGTGCGGAGCGACGCCTCACTGAACAGCAACAATCTCGTGTGGTTCTGCACCCAGGAACAACCAGTGCCGGACCGTGGGTGCCGCCCAACATCGAGCTGTTTCCAGCGGCACATCGCTCGTATCCCAGTGGACTTGCTTCTTGGGGTGCTGTTTCAAAAACATTAGTAGATCGTCGTCTCGCAGATCTTGGTTCAGATTGATCAGACGAAGACATTTCGTCGTACACAGAGGATCCTTGATGTGTTGTGACTTTGCGAAAGGTTACCTTGGGAACCATGATGATGCTTCTAGATTGGGCGTTCTGCTTGACTTGATCCCATGGCTCGAGATGTGATAGTGATTCGGGCGAATAAGAGGACATGGAAGTTTCAACGCTCGAGCTCAATTGTTTAGCATAAAGTAAGCTTGGACTGGGAACGCACACAGGCTGATGACCTCCATCCCTGGAACGACGGCGGAACAGGCGGGATTGCTGCACCGCGACTGCCTCGTTCGTGGCAGTGTTCGCTGTAGCAGCTGCAGCTGCACCATCGTCTGAATATGGGCAGGGCGGACCCGATTGGTCTTGCGGCGCTTTGCTGTCAAAGAATTCTTTCGCAGCCTTGACTGAGATCGAGGTTTCTGCAGCTCTCAAAGGCAGTGATGACGGCGGGAGGGGTTTTTGCACAGTGACTTCTAGCTCGGGCTCAGCTACTGCTTCAGGACGCGTCTTGAAGCAGAAGAAGCCTGATGTTCGTGGACGCCCTTTGGAGCTTGCACCGATTTGCGAAGGCGCCCCTCCTGTACCTTTTGGCCGCCGGTAAGGATGGTCAATACCGTCTAGGATTTGGCCATAAGGGTTCTTGCCTTTGAGATATGCAGGCGATTCACGCTCTGATGAAGTAGACTGGATATGCTCTTGTGACGGGAGGCTTAGGCTCGCGTAGCTCGGCACATTCCCTTGGGTATGAATGGTATTTGAGAGTGCAGGAACATTGTTCAGAGCCTGTCTTATGTGCTGAGCGTGCCTGTGGGCACTCGTATCGCTAGGTCTTGAAGAGCTTGATGTGAGCTGATCAATATCTTGGCGCATGTGGAATGCTAGCGAAAGGGAATGACTTCCCAACGAGCTCAGATAGTGCTGTTGAAATCTCGTGGTAAGGAGCGACAATCAAGAAATAGGAAACAGAGGATACTTCGAAAAAAATACAGGCGCTTTAGGTTGATGCTGGGTTTCAAATTCAGTATGAAAGAATAAATAGAAGGAAGAAGAGACGAAGTGGGGGAAATGGCATGTTGGGCTGGCTCAAGATGCACCTTCTATCGAGTCAAGACGGAAAGCACGCCACATTTTCACATTTTATGTGAACCTTGGAACACTCTGGTGGTCCTCACTGTCATGATACACCGACCAGCTGGCTTGATATTATACATACCACATCATCATGCTCCTGAACGCTTATTTACACACTTATTTGAGAGCGGCCTGCAGGCTCTCGAGAACCTCAAGCTCAATCTTGGCCTCAGCAATGTCCTGCTCGCTACCGCTGCCGTTGGCAATCTTCTGAGCCTCGGCGATCTGGTTCCTGACGGCCTGTTCTCTGTCAGCCTCTGTGCGTGGCGGATCTGCCGTATAAACATACATCAGCGCTGAAGTCCTCAAGCGGGTATCCCTCGACGGCGTTGATGCTGAGCTTGGAGTCGGGCTGGACAACGGCGAATCCACCAGACAGGAAGAACTGCTTGTTGCTACCAGACTCCTCGATGATCTCGACCAGACCGGGCTTCAGCTGCTCGATGGAAGGAACGTGGTTGGCGAGAACACCCATATCACCGGTCTCGGCGGCAAGGTTGACCTGGACGCTGCACAATCCGTCATGTCAGTAATCGCTCGTTCGCTTTGCGGATTGGGTCGGGCTCGGGGCGGACATACACATCCTGGGACTTGAAGATGGTCTGCGCAGCAAGGTGTCAGCATTCTACTCGTGAAGATACAACTTTCCGGCAGCATTCTCGAGATGCAGCAGGTGCGGCCAATCCGTACCTGGTGAGGAAGAGCTAGGGAGAGCTTGATCTTGTCCGAGGCAACCTCAGCGTATCCACGGCGCTGGATGGGGCGGGCGATGGCGGCAGGGCGCGCGCGGAGGGCGGAGCGGGCAATGCGGAGGGCGCTCATGATGGATAGTGGGATGGTGGGGATGCAATTGCTGGTGCGGCCTTGAGCTTGCGTATCGTTGAATTCGCGAGCGATTCCGAAGTCTCTGTCTTAGTCATCACGCACGGGCCCTTGGCATATCACGATGGAAGCTCTCTCTTGTGACTATTCTACTTTTTGTTTTTGGCATTGCATTGCAGTTGTGAAATATATACCACGGGTCGAGTTGTGTTACTACCAGAATATCCGATGTGTCTGTCAGCCTCCTCTGTTAGACATGATTCATAAAGTGCTCCGGTTCTGCAGAGCGTGCTCACCAATAGCGTCACAGTGGCATCGTATTGGAGCGACAGGATGGATCGCATTCTTCAGATTTCGAGTTCGATGTCTTTTCAAGGAAAGCTCTGCAACTTGAAAGCCACATAGAAGGCCACAGCGTCGCTGTGATCCAAAGGAACCAAAGTCGAAGTCAACCGTATTATCGTGAGGTCTTCTTGTGCTACCAGCAGTGAATGCATCTCGCTTTAGAGTGAGTAAAAGGACAAGTGAAGTCGGAAGTAGCTGAAATTTGAAGAAATTATAAGACTTTATTTCAGGGGTATCTCAAAAGCAAAACGCTCACCAGTTAGCCAGTCTCCCATTCCAACCATGCCAGGCCATCTAACTTCCTCGCAAACGCGTCCGCCGTCTTAGCTCTAGTAATCGTCAAATTGCTGAGGTGCAGCCATGCTCATCCTGAGCTGCCTCTCCCTCTGCTTTGCCTGCAACTCGAGTGTCTCCACTGCATAGCTCAGTCTGTCCTTCCTCGCCTTCAGTTGCTTATATCTCAGCTCTTGCTGCGCAGTCGCCGCTCGAGCGTTGCTTCGGCCTGCTGCTGCTCGACTTGCGGGCCTTGAACTTGCCCCTCCTGTGCTGTCACGCCCCAAGCGGCCGTCGTTCAAGTCGCATTTCGCAATAAGAGAATGCTCGCGGCGTTCAAGCTTGTCCAGATAGTTCTCGACACGTTTCAGTAGGTTGTCGACTTCAGGGCGAATCTCAGAGAGCAATGCGCCTTGCGCAGTTTGGAGGTCGGACTCCGAAATGAGCTCGAAGTGCTTGCTGAAGTTAGTCAACGATATAGTAGTCCATAAGTTGTATGTACCCGTGTTGTCTGTAACACCTTCGCTAGCCGTGGCATGTCGCTCACACCGTCATCCAGGATGTTGATCGTCGAGTCGAGGTTCTGCATGCTGGCGCGCAACGAGGCGACGCAGCCTTCCAATGCTGACGCCATAGATTTGTCGTATATCCTGTCCCTCTGTACGCGTTCCTAAAGTTCCTCCGGACGTACGATGTTGTCGTTGTGGGGTATGCGGAGGGGTTGTAAACAACGTCGGTCATACCTTCCGCCGACTTCGTGCTGCCAAGCATCGAGAACTTCCGCTAGGAGCTCGACGACCCATCAACTCCCATCTCCCACGGCACCCGCATACCCACCCATTGCCTCTCCATCACCAGTCAAGATGCCTCTTCTCGGTCGCAAGTTCCCCGCGCAAGTCGGTACGTCAATCCGTGCAGTTTGCAGAAGCGCAATCGAGGCCAAGGAACACAGCTAACAAATGCCTGATTACAGCTAAGCCCATGTGGCCCTTCTACGTCTCTGGTACGTCAAGAACGCCGATTATGAATTTTGGAAAAGGAGCAGTCTGAGAAGAGATGGATTGGGTCAACTGGACAATGCAGGAGGACAGGAGCGCCTACTGGACAACGTTAACAATTACTCACAGGCCTTGTCATCCTCTACGGTGTCAACGCTGCCGCAAACGCCATGGGCCAGGGTCAGTCATCGTATCTATGAGATAGCAGATCTCGCGGCCATGTCTCGAGCTAACAATTACTAGCCGACGAGTACAAGAACGACCCCCGCAACCCGGCCGTCAAGAACCAGGCGCCCAACCACTAGATTCGATAACGCACGATGATGGGGGTTCATGATACCATAAGAGGCACTGTACAATAGCCGTGTACGCGGAAGCTGCCGGGAACGCCTCACTGCGAGGTGGCTGTATAGACTTTGGCAATGCAAGCTTGATACGAATTACATCTTCCAACCGGTCTTAGTGCGCTGTGAGAGAATCACCTCCTCTGGCTTTTAACTCCCAGCGCATCGTGGAATTAGAACCACTCAAGAATACTCCATCTGACCAAAAACACAGAGTGTACAGCTAATTGCTAACTCGCAACCGTACGCGTGGTCATATCATTGGCACCAGAACCGTCTTTCCTATTTGGACTGCTGAATGTCGAAAGATCATCTTGAGTACGCTTTCATACACGCTTCCATACACAAGTGATGTATTCGGGCACGATGGATGGAATTGCATGTGCGATGGCCGTAGATATGATGCGCAACGAGTACAGCGGCGAGAGATCTGAGCATAGCGATTCGTGAATTGTTGGTTTGACACACGAACGACTCGTTAAGGCTTTGTATTAGCCAATTCCGAGGTCTTTGAGACTGGGTCAGGTGACCCAGTGAGACATGAAGGAACGAGACCACGTCAGCCCAACATAACATATCTGCATAAGAACAATTCATGCTTTTGGCCCGGTAACGCACAAGTCACGCCAAGAAAGGTTGGGTATTCATTGCATTTGAAGCAAATGTACGGGCCGGAATGCTGTTCCAGTGGGAGCGTTACGGCTGTCAAGCACATTGCATCACAAGCCACCGACATCAGATGCAAGACCCTGACTTCGGGAGGAGGAGCAGGACAAATAAACGTCGTTTTCGGTCAGACAGAAACGCGTTGCAAAACCTTCCAGGCAGGCAGTGACTCGGTGGCTGGGCATCGTCAGCACAACCGCCGATGTTGCATTTAAGGTGTTCAAGCTTTGAAGCCGGAGGTGCTGTGGCAGGCCGATCTTAGCCTGTGAGATCGATCCGCCGGAGGATTGCTGCCAGATCGTTCCCAACCCGCGTTGTGCAGTTGGCAGAACGAAGGGCAAATGGCGGGCAAATGGCGGGCAAATGGCGGGCAAACGAAGAGCAAAACGTGTGGCTATATTGGGCATCGCCCCAGTACATGGGCGAGTTGCAAGCGTAGAGAGTGGAGAGCGCATAAAGGGGCAGTGTCTGGTGCAACTGCAAGGCCCCGGCATGAGGCGGGCAGCAGTTTACGGCATTTGAAACGCTCGAAGCATTCCGGCAGCGCAGACCTGGCCGCGGATGGCTGAAAGCGCAGGCGCAGACCGTCGCTGGGCACATGGTCTTCCGAGTTGAGCGTGGGTGCAGGGCGCGCTGCTCGCCGTGCGGAAGGACGTAGCGCAGTCGCTGCCAAGGCTGGTGTGGCTAACTACACCTTCCAGACTGGCCGTCTCCTCACCTGCTCTCTCGCACTACCACTGCTGTGCTTTCTCTCTGGGCCCTCTGCTGTTCTGTAGCGTGCAGCCGCCTCTTGCACGTCCTCTTGCAGTGCACCAGTCCCTGTTTGCAGCCTTCGCCAGCAATCCCGGTGCCGTTGTCCGTTGGTGCCCATCCACGCCCTGTAAGTCCAGCCCAGCCAGCGATCGAGCGAGCGAGGTCCCGCCCTACCAGCTACCTGCCTCCACGCTCGTGCCTATTTATCCCCCACAACAGCAGATTTGCACCTCTGCCCTGCTGTTTCCCCTACGCTCTCTCGCTCCCGCTCGCGCTACCTCCCTGGTCGGCCGCCTCGCTTGCCCGCACCGCTTACTCACCGCCTTGTTGGCAAAAGCCTCATACTGACCGGTCCACCCGCAACAGGCTGAACCTCACCTCCACCACCACAACACCACCTCCGCCGCCGCGTCTCGCCCGACGCCCCCACTACGCCCTTCATATCACCTGCAGGCCAGCCTCCTCAAGGTTGACTCTCAGCAGCCATGACGACAATGGTACGCACCACCCCGCAGCTCGCACCCATGTGCAGAGCCCGCACGACCTCGCCGGAAAGGCCACCAGCTGACTGTCACAGGATCTCCGTGTCGGCAACAAGTACAGAATCGGCCGCAAGATCGGTAGCGGTTCGTTCGGTGACATCTACCTCGGTGCGTGCATGAGCAGTTCCTTGCTCTTGCCTGAGCTGACCCTCTGCAGGTACCAACATCATCTCGGGCGAGGAGATTGCTATCAAGCTCGAGAGCGTCAAGGCCAAGCACCCTCAGCTTGAGTATGAAGCCCGCGTCTACAAGTCCCTTGCCGGCGGTGTCGGTATCCCCTTCGTGCGCTGGTTCGGTACTGAGTGCGACTACAATGCCATGGTCCTGGATCTGCTCGGTCCTTCCCTGGAAGACCTTTTCAACTTCTGCAACCGCAAGTTCTCGCTGAAGACCGTCCTCTTGCTCGCCGATCAGCTCATCTCCCGCATCGAATACATCCACGCCAAGTCCTTCATCCACCGTGATATCAAGCCAGACAACTTCCTCATGGGCATTGGCAAGCGTGGCAACCAGGTCAATGTAATCGATTTTGGTCTAGCCAAGAAGTACCGTGATCCCAAGACCCACTTCCACATTCCGTACAGAGAGAACAAGAACCTGACTGGTACTGCCCGTTATGCTTCCATTAACACCCACTTGGGTGTAGGTATGTCAACTATGATTCTTATCTTAGGTACCTATATCTGACTCAAAGCAGAGCAATCCCGCCGTGACGACATGGAGTCTCTCGGCTACGTTATGCTCTACTTCTGCCGTGGTTCTCTTCCCTGGCAGGGCCTGAAGGCGGCGACCAAGAAGCAGAAGTACGATCGCATCATGGAGAAGAAGATGACCACCCCCACCGAGGTCCTTTGCCGTGGCTTCCCCAACGAGTTTGCCATCTACCTCAACTACACCCGTTCCCTCCGCTTCGACGACAAGCCGGACTACTCCTACCTGCGCAAGATCTTCCGTGACCTTTTCGTCCGCGAGGGTTTCCAGTACGACTACGTCTTTGATTGGACAGTCTACAAGTACCAGAAGAACGCCCAGGCTATTGCCCAGGCTGCTGGTCAGGGCCAGGGCGAGGAAGACGACAAGGGCCGCGGACGTCACGTCACCACCACTGCCGCTGCCAACGCTGGCACTGCGGCCGGCACCAAGCGCGGACCGGTCAATGCACGCCAGGAGGGCACCGGAATGTGAGTTCGATATATCTGATCCTTGTAAGGACCCCTTCCTCTGCGTTTGGTGTTCGACAACGCTTTTGCGCGGAGGACGCCACAGTCAGAATTTACTAACCTCTGATTCTCTGTTCAGGCAGCTTCGTTCGGCCAACAAGCGTGGCGGGGACCAGTATGCATCTGGTGGCTACTGATTCTTGATGCGGCTTTCGATTCGTCATCTCAACTCTCTTGTAAACCGGCTCATTCGAACCGGCTTTACACCAATGAATGGGAAATGCGGCAGTGCTGTCCTGGCAACATATTGGACGGCATTCGCACCCATTCGATCAGTTCACGGGATTTATTCGTCGGAGACCTACTCAGGACCTAGCAGGACTTTTCGGTGTCTTGCAACCATTACGGCCTTGGGTTTCTGGCGATTATCTTGCTATCTGGAAGCTTATCCCATACGGTATTCAACTCTCTTGGTGTTACGGCGGGCGATCATCACTACTCAGCATTATGATTTTCGTCAGCACGACACTTAATACTCTGGACGCTGAGCACAGATCTACTGGACAATTCCCGGACGATCACTGGTTCTACGGCGCTACTCTGCATTAATCTTGCCCTTTCCTTGCTGTTATTGCGTGGTTTTTTAAGCATTTCCTTCGTGCGTTCTCCTCCGGATATGGTCTGCCAGCTTGTGGGGATGTCAAGATTATCAGGGGACGAGCACATCTAAATTGCAAACATAAATGGAGCGGTGGTGCAGCCAGGGGATGAAGTGTTGGACCAGAGGACATGATGGCTGGTGGCTAGACAAATGGAAGGACTCCTTGAGGGGCCGCTTCCGGGGGTGTAGAAGAGCCTAGCTTGCCGCCATTCGTCTACGTCTGGGCTGGTGGACGACGATGGTTTACTTTACAATACAGTCTCCTTTGTTTCATTCCGCTTCCATGATCTACATGTGATATCCTACAGTGATGCTATACAGTGACTACACAAATATAGACCCCGCCCATGTCGCCAATCTTACATGAAATGTTACAGTACCGATCCCATCATTCGAACACATCTACGGCCTTCTTTCTCCCCTTCCGGCCGCCGCTCCCCCTGATCTTTCTGTCCTTATTATACCGCCCATCACGGTCCCCAAATCTCTTTCCCCCAGTGGTAACTCTGTCCTGACCAACATCAACAGCCCTGCCATCCTGCTCGCCCACAGTCATCTCAATCGTGACTTTCTTCGGCTTCCTAACCTTGCGTCCCTTGCGATCATACTCCTCATTTGGCTTACCCAGACGCACCGACCTCGGAATCCTCGTCTTGGCTCCCAGCGCCCACAGATCACCCCAGCGCGACTTCTTCGCGTCCCGGAACGCCTGCCGGCTAAACGACCGCGGCACTGTCCAGCGCTCCAGCGTCCCAGCAGGCGTGCACACATCGAGGATGATGTGGCCCCTGCGCTTGAGCGCGGGCAGGATCAGGCGCGGCAGCGACAGCGGGTTTACGTGCTCTGGGGTGAGCAAGTGTGGGTTCTCCGGGTCCGCAGGGTTGTCTAGCCACTCGTGGCCTGCGAACGCGGCATCGGTGCTGTCTTTGCCCTGCTGCACGCCGCGGCCGACGAGATCGTGTTCCGGCAGGCGCTGGTCCCGCCCGCGCTGCACCGCCAGGTAGCTGAACTGCACGTCCTCGTGATTCTTGTCTTTGGCGTTGAGGATGCGCTGCAGGTACGGAGGGCGGATGTAGCGCTGCGTGAAGAAGCAGAAGTCCTTTCTTCCGGGACTCTTGCCAGGGGTGGAGTACATGGGGCAGGGCGCGTGGTTCGTGCAGGGCGCGATGATCATGCCTGTTTCTTTGGCTTTGAAACGCGTGTCCGCTTCTGGCTGGGAGACTTGTTCTTCGAAAGGCGTTTCGATGGTTGTGCTGTGTGGTGAGGAAATATGGCGATCCAACAGCATTTGTCGTGCTCCTGCAATTACTTCAAAGCCTCGTGGTAAACCCTTTTCGATCAGGATCAGCACCCCGCCGGACGGATTGAGGAGAGACCAGTATTTGGAGACTTGGTCTTTGCGGAGGTAGTCTTGCTTCAGTGGCCAGAGGGTGTGTGGGGCGATGATTATGTCGTACACTTTGCGCGGCTGCGAGGTATTGGCTTCGTCTTCTGGGGTGACGTGCTCTGGGAGACGGGGGATGAAGGTTGTGTTTTCGAGGAGGCGGCTTGCGCGATGGCGGAGGGTATCGGAGCTAGTAAGAACTGTGGCTTTGCTCTTTGGCGCGGAACTCAAGGGTGTGCTTGCTGGCTGTGTGCCTTCTGCTGTTTGCTCCTGTGCTGCAGATTCTGCAGAAGCCTCTTCTTTGCTGTCCCACTCAGCCTTCAGAATCTCTTGCCATGCGAGCACGCCAACGCCGCCAGAGCCAGCATCCAGGATTGTTCCGCCCTTCTTAGCCAGCATGTGCTCCATCCAGGGTGTGCCCAGACGTCTTCGAACCTCGACAAGGGCGCTCATGACACTCGCATATGTCCCTGGCTGAACGGCAGCCATGTATGCGTCTGCCTCGATATTGCCCATCTCTGCCTGCGAGGGATCGAGTGTGATAGGTTTTTGTTCCTTGCCGAGCCTCGCTGGTGCTGTTCCGGCCGAATAAGGCAGCCCTCGTCCACCAAAAATGCGATTCGCGGACTCTGTAAGGTGCTTGTGATTTGCACGTGTAAGAAGTTGTGCGGTGGGGTCGACGAGCGTGTCTTTGGGTAGGAAGACAGTTGAGGGCGACGGCTTGAAGCGACCAGCGATCGTGAGGGGATGTGCGCGCATAAAATCCTCCTCATCTACGTCCTCGTCCTCCCATTCTTCGGCTTCCTCCTGTTGAACGCGACTGGACTCGTAGACGTTCTGGTGGAATGTCGCAGCCTGCTGTTCTCTATACTCCTCCCACTCCTCTGGTGTCATGGAGTCCTCGTCCTCTACCAGTTCGGCTTGTTCTTCCTCCTCGTACAGGTCGATTTCCTGAAGCTCGCCATCTTCGCCTCTCCTCAAGAGCACTGTCGAGCCATCTGGCTGCTCCTCTGTGATGATCTCCTCTGGCTGCTGCTTCGCGTCCAGTAACTCTTCTGCTGTGTCGACAAATATGGGTGGTCCGTACAGTCTTTCGTATAGTGCAAACTCCTCGACGCTCAAGTGATCCCGTGGCAAAAAGTCGCGAAACTGCTGTCTTGCTTTCCGTACATTGACCTCAATGTTCAGCTTGTGCACTGCTGGGTCCAAGGAAGGCTCTTCTGAGGTTGTCGTCTGGTCTTGGGTTTGCTGTTGTCGTCGCAGATACGTGGTTGAAAGCGATCGTTGTTGCGCGAAGGAGTGCGCCAGCGCTGGTCGCAATGCGGATGTCGATTGCGGTAATCGTGCGTTACGCGCTCGTGTGATTGCGAGGTTGAGACGACATGATGCGCAAACTGACTGCAGTCCCTTTGCTTTCAGCATGATGGCGTTTTGAGATTTGGCAGTGTCGAACACACCAAGCTCGCTCCCGGGGGAGAGAAAGTTCGCCGCATTCACTGCCAGGGTCCACGCTAGATCGCGCTATCGACCAATCACAGTGAGCGTGTTGCACAACCATGAGGCATCTGCGACTACCTTGAAGGATACATGCCATTGTGACCGGTTTTGCTTCCAGCTTTGACTCAGGTCTCAGTGATTGTGGTGTATTTTTCAATGTTTCGTAGCAACCTCTTGTTTTCTTTCTGCTGGTTGCGTACGTTTTCCGACCTATGCAGCGGATACTGCACTTCGAAGAGGCAATAGACTAAGCATGAGTGGGTACTTTGACATGCTGTCTGACCAAAGGACACGCCAATCTGCAGGTCTTATGCGCCAGCGCTTGCTAGTCTTCGCTGACTGCCATTTGTTGGCGTCGGTACAACCGGGGATATGAAGTACTCCACCCCGCTATGTCACCAACCTTCCCAGTTGAACTCTATACTTAACCTCAACCAACGAAATATAAAAGGTCAAACGATATCTTCTCCGAGTATTCCATCATTCTGGACTGTTGGAGGGCGCTGTATGCAACAGCAGTAGGTCTCAGAAACTGTCAGCATCCAAGTCAGAAGTGGCGTATACTCAGCCGTGCTCCCGTCCATTCCCCCACATCTCGTTGTCAAACCCCCGAGATCACAACATGGGCTCAACCACAGAGAACTTTGACTATACATCACTTAAAGAGCTATTAAAGGACACCAAGGCAGATGTTCTGACTCCTGGCGACGGCCAGAAATACGAGGACATCATCCAAAGGTGGAGCGAGAGCTGCGTCAAAAGAGCTGTACGTAGGAGCACTTTCTTCTGGTTGCACAGGGCTTCCAAACATATCCCAGGACCAAAGTTGAGCCTGTTTAATTAATTGCCCGCACTGACCTTCAATCAGTCTGCGGTCGTGGCTGTCCGGTCTACATCCGATGTCTCCGCAACGCTCGAGCAGATCCGCAAGCATAAACTCCCCTTCACCGTCCGAGGAGGGGGGCACTCGACATCTGGCTCTGCCTCTATTGAAAATGGTCTTGTCGTTGATCTCTCTAAGATGAGGGGCGTTACGGTCGATTCTGAAGCCCGCACCATCACCGCAGAGGGGGGCACCATCTGGGAAGACGTCGACAAGGCAGCCGCGAAACACGGTCTCGCAACCGTAGGTGGCACTGTCAACCACACCGGCGTCGGCGGGTTGACCTTGGGTGGCGGCTACGGGTACCTAACCGGCACATACGGCCTCACAATCGACAACCTGCTCTCCGTCGAGATCGTCCTCGCCTCCGGCAAAGCCGTCACAGCCTCCAAAACAGACAACGCCGATCTCTTCTGGGCAATTCGGGGCGCAGGCCAGAACTTCGGCGTCGTGACAAAGTTCACTTTTCAAGGCTATCCCCAGGAGAACCCCGTCTTCGCGGGCCCGCTCGTATTCCCGCCCACAGTGCTGCCTCAAATCGTGCAGTTTCTGAACAAGTTCCACGAAACAAATGATGGAAACCAAGCTATTCTCGTTGCGTTCAGCAGTCCCCCGCCACAGAACGCTCCAGTGATTCTGACGCAGTTGTTCCATAACGGTACCGAGGAAGAAGGTAAAGCCATCTTCGCTGACCTCTTTGCGCTCAACCCCCTCGCGAACATGAGCGGCATGGTGCCATACCAGGTGCTGAATAGCATGCTCAACGTATCGGCAGGGTTCGACGGACGCAAGCTATTCGGCGGCGGTGCCTTCAAGTTGCCTCTTGAACCCACCTTCGTGGAGGGCGTGTACCGTGAGTTCCAGGCGTTTATCGAGAGCAAGGATAACCATGCGATTGCGCAGAGTATGATGCTGTGGGAGGTTGTGCCGTATAAGAAGGTACTGGAGGTCAGGAACGAGGAGACGAGTTTTGCGAACCGAGGGGATTATTATAATGTCGCGACTATGTTCAAGTGGTGTGTATGCGCCTATGTATACGAGAATACTTTTGCTAACATGATGGGTAGGTTCGACCCGTCTCTCGACACTGAGATGCGCTCCTTCTCCCGCTCGCTGCTCAAGAAAGCGTCTGAGACGGCGGCGAATAGGTCCAAAGATGGTGGCGTGGGCCAGTATGGTAACTATGCCGGTGAGGATGTCGCCGCGAACGACATTTTTGGCGAGAACGTGAGACGCTTGGAGGATCTGAAACAGAAGTACGACCCAGACAATTTGTTCAGCCACGGCACGAAGCTGACGCCGCGGCCATTGGTGGTGGTGAACTAGACTTGAATCCATTTTGCCAATCCCGCTTCTGACGCAAGTACCTGAACATAAATTTCTGATTTTGAAGCATCCCATCACTGCAACCAGTCTCTGCAAGCCTGAAACTAAGCCTGCCTTGTAAACAACTACACCTCTGCTACCTCCACAGCCAGATGTCGCTCGCAAAATCTCAATTCCCCATGCACTTCTCTCTCCCCAACTTAGACCCTCCCCTAAACATCCTTCATCAGCTCCTCCAACTCCTCATCCTCATCCCACCCACCCCCACCTCTCCGATTCACCACAATCTTACTCTCCTCCTTCTCATTCTGCTCCGCCACCGCGCCCAAAATATCCTTCAGTTGGTCTTCACTGACCTTCTGCCTGATCTGGCCTGTGCGTGCGAGCATAATAAGGCGGTTCTCAATATCCGTGGCGCGGCTCTCCTTGACAAGGCGGATGCGGCCCAGGCGGTCTGCGGCGTCGGGGGTGAGGATCTGGGAGAGGATGTGCTGGCGTTGATCGGCTGGATGGGATTAGAAGCTGCGTCTGTTGGAGGAAGGAGGAGGGGAGGGAGGAGTACATTCTTGTTGTCTGTGGTGCGTCAGTATGGCGCATCAAGGTGCGAGGGCGTGGATAAGTACCGCCGCTGTTCTTGCTCTGAGCCGTCGCCACCGGGGCTGCCGCGGCCGCCTGATTGCTGTTGCAATTGCTGGAGGCGCGCTTGCCTAATTCGTTCGAGGTCTGCGTCGGACATGGTGGATGGATGTTTGTTGTGGTTTAGGGTTGTCGAAAAGTGATGCGGGGAAGTGAGAGGGCTCGGAGGTCCGAAATTGGTGGGGCACGATTTCATAGAGTGCATGCAAGATCAGAAAGCATACTCAACCAAACAAGACCTGTGAACAGCAAAATCTTGTCTGTGTGTTATACATATTATTTTACTCATGTTTGCTGGTATGAAAGGGACTTGCGCAATCACAAGTTATTGAAGACTGCTTCAAGTTGTTTTCCAAGTCTGAGCTGTCTTTCCAAAAACATGTGCAGCCAACAATGGAGAGACAGCGTATCTGCCGGCCTCATACCATGCAGTATCACCCCCGGTCGTCAGGCCTGGGTTCGACGTTCGACTAAAGAAGTCAGCAGATGTGAAGAAGTCACCAAGCACTGTTCCGCTCACCTGATTACCATTGTAGAACTGCTGACTCCGCGGCTCTCTCGCGCGCTGATCAGCAAGTGTCCGCACTCTGATACCTGCCTGCTCCTCCCTCTCCGATCTTTGATGCCCCGATGGCCCTCCACTTGCGCTCTCACCACCCACAGCTTGCCCCTGGCTTGGCTGCGGCGCCGATCCCGTCCCCAAAAGCGATCCTAGAATCCCTCCAGCGCATCCAACAGTCGAAGACAGCAGCCCAAACGCACCACTAACAATCCCTGAGCTCGTACCCGCAAGCAGATTCGTCCCGCTCCCTCCGTACGCGTCCGCGTACCCTTTAACTGGGACGAGGACTAACGTAGCGCTGGGCGCTAAATCGATGTCGCCAAGCGTTTGATTCTCGTCGCCGGCGGAGAGCTCACGGCTCGGTTGAGGTGCGAGGATGTGGCGGAAGAAATAGGGTGGTAAGGCGCGGTTCTGCACGTTTGGGTCGGCGGGGTCAAGTTTGGTGAACTCGGTATCGATCCACTTGCGGACTTCGTTTTCGAGGGTCGCAGTGCGTGGGAATGCGGAGCGGATGGTGCGACCATCGAAGAGGCGAATGTTGAGGTGGACGGTTTGGGCTTGGGAACCGCGAGTCGAAGGGTTGACTCGAGGCGGAGTCGCGGTTTCTACGGCTCGTTCTTGTTCGCGCTCGGCTTTGCGTGCTTCTGCTTGTGCCTTACGTTCTGCTTTGTCTTGCTCTATGCGTGCTTTGACGCGTGCTAGTTCTTCGGCGTCCTCTCGTTTCTTCTTTTGCAGGGCAGCGCGGGCAGCTTTTTGTGCAGAGTTCGTTGTGGCAGATGATGCTGCGAGACCAGCTTGTGGAGCAGCATCGGCGCGCTGCTTGCCTTTGGCAGTCGAAGCGGTGGATGCAGTCGTTTGTGCGATTTCAGGTGCAGGCGCTGGTGGAAGTGGCGATGGCGCTGGCGTTGCACTCGCTGCAGGTCCCTCACCGCCGTACAGATCATCCTCTGCCTGCGATGTACTTGTTTGCGTTGACGCTGATCCAGGGATGGGTGCTGCTCCCAAGACCTGGCGCACCGCATTCACGAACTCTTCCTGGCTAACATTACTTCCTAGTTGTAACTGTAGCTTTCCATTATGAATGACGACTAACGTAGGCGCGCTCTCGATCTTGCAGAACGCGGCGAGGAAGCCAGCTTCGGTCGATCCGCTCTCTAGGCGTAGGAGTATTGCTTTCTGTTCGAGTAAACTCGATAACTGAACAATCAGCTACATGTGTGTGCAGGTGCGACCAAGCTTTCGTGTACATACCCATCCGCTTCTCAGCCATTCGTCCTCCCATTGCTGACTTGTTGCGCCATCATCTGAGTAACGTGTTAGCTACAATCTTGTGCTCTTGCCTTTTCGGGCACGCACCTCGAATGAAACATGCTACAAGCTTCTGCTGCTGTATAGCTTGGCCAATGCCACTCTGCAAAGTACCCTCGTAGAACATGATTGCTTTACTGGAGGTTGACGTTACGTTGCGGGGAGATACCGGAGTTTGGGTCCCGCAGGCCCACTTCTTGCCGCGGGGGTTCTAGCGAGTTGGGACGATCACATAGTCTAGGAGGTACTCAGCTAACCCTATGGCTAGCTTCTGTCTATGCTAGAAAATTACGTAGCCCTGTGATCAACTATCGTTCTAGAAAGCTTGTGCGAATTCGCTATGAAAGCCTCCGTCAAAGCTGAGCTAGCTTAAAACTCACCCAACCATTTCCTCAGCAACACGGGAGATTCGAAAGCTTGCTCAAATCAAACTGCCTCGGGGAGCCGAACCTCAGCAGATTTGGTGCAACAAAATCATCAAGTGAAGACGATGTCGTGCTTCAAAATCGGTTCTTTCATGCTAGCATTCAATCCACCTTTTCCACACACCCGCTCTAATAAAACTATGCTACGCTGCCAACAACAAGCGCGGCGAAACCCTCTTCTTCACTCCTGACCTCAATCTTCATTGTGACGCCTGTCCTCGCGCTGAAGGCCATCCTGATCATAGCGGCAACCTTGCCGCCACTTATTGTCTTTCCGTAAAGCTTCAGCGTATGTGTAGTGTTTGAAAGCGCAACATCTGTGCCTTCCAGCGGCTGCAAGCTCAGAGTCTTTGTGAGTTGTTCTGTGGCGTCTAGGAGATGATTAGTCAATGTTCGTTCTCGGGGTAGCGTCAGACACTCACCTGATATGCTCTTCATTTCGCTCAATTGCAGTGTTTCCGTTGCAGAGTCGCCATTGGCCTGATCCCAGACGTTGTCAAAGCTGCCAGCGTATGCCGGAACAACGTAATCAGCACCGTTGAGATCAAGATCCTCAACCTGGTACTCATCGGGATACCCGTCACCTTCCTCAGGCTCGTTCGTGCTTGGGTCAATTTCCTTGCTTGTGAACTTGAGCACGTTGGTGAAAGTGGTGGCAATGAATTGCGACTCAGTCTCCAGGCGCTTGAACGATACGTAGACAGTACCGGGTTCGTTGGTGGCGAGCTTCGGTGCGGGGATGATGAACTCCTCTTCTAATTGAACATCGCCATCGTCCTCTGGTGTGACAACCATCTCGACATCGAGAAGAACTGTTTCGGGCAAGGTGTTCTTAATGTCATACTGCAGAACCACATGGTCCTTGAAGATGTGCTTAACAGCTGTGACAACGTACTCGGTTTCGGTCTCGGTGAGTTCGATGACTTCGCTTGACTTGAGGACACCGCCGTGTGCAGCAAGTTCTGGAATCTTCTGCAGCTCCTCTTGGTACTTCTGGGCGTTGTTTGCGGCTGTAGCAGCAGCTTCGGCGCCAGCTTTGGAAGGTGCCTTCGCAGCGCTGGGAGCCTTGATGGTGGGTGTAGCACCCTCGGTCTTCTTTGAAAGATCGGCAGCATCAGCTTGCTCACGCGAAACGGTGGGAATTTTGGTGATATCGAAGGCTGTCTCGAAGGTGTCGCGAGAGTCGGAGCTGACGTACATCGCAAGCTGGTGCTCGAGAACAGGCAGAGAGAACATTGAGTCGTTGCGAATAAAGCTGACGGCCAAGTCGTCGTCCTGGTCCATCAATCGCAAATTCAAGGCAGCACGATCGCGGACTTCATCATCAACATCATCAAGGCAGCGGGTGAGAAGGACGTGCACCGACTTCTTGATCTCAGGATCCTTCTGACCAACACCAAACTTAGCCAGCGCGGATGTAGCAGCAGCCCGGACGATGGCGTTTTCCAGGACCACGCGGTTGTAGATGTAGCGGATGTATTTAGTGGGATGCGGTGTCGAGGGACCTTCGCGACCGAGAACGAACAGGATGCGGACAGCAAGCTTTGTGAATTCGCAATCCTCGATGAACTCGCAAAGCGTGGCAAGCGCGTCCTCTTTAGCTTCGGGCACAAAGCGAATGAGATCCATGATGGCCTCAACGACAGCACGCTTGAACTCGTAGCCGCCCTCATCACGCAGAATGCCGCTGAGGAAAGCCAGGAAGCCAGACTGCTTGGCCTTGAACTTCAGAGCCAGGGTGCGGACCGCCTCCACAATGGTGACCTTGAACTCGTCCGTGATCTCCGCCATGAATCCGGTGATCTGCTTCATGAGCCTGTCTACCGAAGACTCATTACCCGTCTTGAGCAGTGTAGTGATGGCGAATGTGGCGATGCTGCGGTTGGAGTTGGTGATGAGCGATTCGATGTCTTGGTTGCATGTGCGAACAGCGTCAGGCTTGAACGAAGCCATCTGCGACAGTATCCTGAGCGCAGCGAACTTGGTGACGGCACGGGGAGATGTGAGGAACAGCTGAAGGACGTGAACAGCCTGGACGAGCTCGGCATCGCTAACGTCGCGCATGTCGGCAATGGCCTTCGCGGCCTCGAAGTTGACCATCTCGGACTTGTGGCGCAACCAACCGTCGAGAAGCTGCATCATAGGCTAGACATACAGTCAGTATCTAGTGGAGTGCAAGAGCGCATCGACGTACCTTGCGCAGATTGGGGTCCTCCTCGGCCAGCTTAGCTGCCAACCTAACAAGCAGGACTGTAGCAGCCGGGCTCTTGACCACGCCAGCAGCTGAGTATTGCTGCACCATCTTGACCAAGCTCATTCTGTCTCCGGAACGCATCTGGTACAACAGACCAATGGCATGGTATTGTGTCATGTAGTTTGTGCTGGCCTGCAGCGCTGTTTGAGAGCTGCCGCCAAATCCACCAAAAAAGCCTCCAGACTTGGCTCCAGAGGCTGCCTCAGCTGCCTCAGACTGCCATCTGCGCACGACATCCTTGGCGACGGGGAGGAGGTGATAGGACGAGACGAGAGCGGCGGAGGCTACGGAGGGGTTCTTGTCGACGATGCACGTCTTGACGAGACGCTCGATCGCTTGTACGGTGGAGGCATCGATAACGCGGCACAACGCACGGATGGCATTGGCGCGGTATACAACATCGCTGCCAACAGATGTGTCCTTCATGATGGAGGATGTGACCATGATCACGTCGTCGGCAGAGCCAGCGAGCTCCTTGATGACCAAGTAGACCATCTGGCGCAGCGATGCATCCTTGTTCTGGAACAGCTTCGAGATGCCGAAGAAGAGTGTGGTGGCTTCCTGGCGTCCCCAGCTCTCGCCCGTGAACAGCAGCAGGGCGAGCTTTGTGAGTATCACTCTGCACTTTCGCGGCGAGACGGGGCTCTGGTTGAAGACGCGGGCATCTTGGAACACGGTGGTCTTGTCGATCTGGGCAACGCCGCCAACGTCCTCCTGCTTCTTGTCCATGTTGGTGCTCGAGGTGCAGCTCTCACTGCGAGCTCTCCCTTAGGTTCGAATAAAGTGTCCCGCTCTTGCTCCACCAACGTGGCCTTTGCCTATCAATGTGGTCGATGGAGGTGTCCAGGCCCAGCGCTGCAATTGATTGTGAGCGATTGAAGGGCCGGAGGGGATGCGCCCGCGGAGACTCGTGATTACGTGGTGTTGTGAATTGGTGTACGTTGAAGTTGCACCCTACTGGCGCCGGTGTGCAGCGTGCAGGGGTGCCGTGGGCTGCTGCGTGTTTGGCCTGTTTGACGGCCTCTAGCGTGCTTTCGTTCTGCGGCGGACATGGCGGCCAGAAACGGGAAAAGAAGGCGCTATCGGGGGAGCATTTCTAAGATTCAACCCCAACCCCAACGTCTCTTGCTCTCCGCCTATCTTCGCTCACACCTCGCACTCTTGTATACACACAATGGCTGCCTCGATACCCCGCACACGCTGCCTGTTCGCCGTCCCCGCGCGACAAGCTGTCCCCCGGTCGCGCACAGCTTCGCAATGCACCCGGACTTTTGCCACGACCTCAGACAACCCCCCCGCAGACCCAACAGCGTCGAAGCCGCAGAGGGCGAGGACAGCATTCAGCGACACACTAAATGCCGGTCCTTCGTTTGCCGATTTCGTCAGTCCTAACGCGCCGTTGTCTCCCGCCGAAGCCTACGAGATCAAGACCGCTACAGTCGGACCAGAGGGCCGCAAGAAGACCATCACTCGACTGCCTGAGTGGCTCAAGACGCCGATCCCCGTCAATCAGAATTACAAGAAGATCAAGAAGGACCTCCGCGGCTTGAACCTGCACACGGTCTGCGAGGAGGCGAAATGTCCCAACATCTCCGATTGTTGGGGAGGAAGCAACAAGAGCGCGGCGACGGCAACTATCATGTTGATGGGTGACACCTGCACACGTGGTTGCCGTTTTTGTTCTGTCAAGACCGCAAAGGCACCTCCACCTTTGGACCCCCATGAGCCCGAGAACACAGCTGAGGCGCTGCGACGATGGGGCTTAGGCTACGTCGTCTTGACATCCGTAGATCGTGATGATCTCGCAGATGGAGGAGCACGACACTTCGCTGAGACCATCATGAAGATCAAGCAGAAGGCCCCCACGATGCTCGTTGAGGCATTGACGGGAGACTACGCTGGTGATATGGAAATGGTCAAGAAGGTGGCTTTGAGCGGACTTGATGTCTATGCGCACAACATCGAAACCACTGAAGCCCTCACACCTTTCGTTCGTGACAGGAGAGCCAAGTTCAGGCAGTCGCTGGATGTCTTGCGTACCGCAAAGGAAGCACAGCCGACGCTCATCACCAAGACAAGTATCATGTTGGGCCTGGGCGAGACTGACGAGCAGCTTTGGGACGCACTGAGGGGTACGTACATATAGAGGATCTTACTTCGGCTCTGCTAATTCTTCTCAGAGCTTCGCAAGAACAATGTGGATGTTGTTACTTTCGGCCAATATATGCGACCAACGAAGCGCCACATGGCCGTCCACGAGTACGTCACACCCGATAAATTCGAGCTGTGGCGTCAGCGAGCCCTCGATCTGGGCTTTTTGTACTGTGCTTCTGGGCCGCTCGTACGCTCCAGCTACAAGGCAGGAGAGGCCTTCATTGAGAACGTTCTTAAGAAGAGGAGACTGGGAGGCGCGACCAGCAATGAGGTTGCTGCAACGCCGACCACGGAGAGCCAGACATTGTAAGAGGAGGATTCGATACGTATGAGCGATCTGTATAATATTCCCAAGCTTAAGCATTTTCAACGAGCGTTAGCTCCGTACACTTCAACGTGTGCGTCATGATATTGGACAAATTACCAATGACAATTCCTGCAGCCTCACTTTGCAAAGTGCTGTAACATTTGTTACAAGAATATGTGTGTATTTACGGACGAAGATGTGCAAAGAAGGATCTGTGGCCGCGCTACCAGTTCTTTTGTTTATCTTCGACCCTTGTCCAGCTTGTCCTACAAGATATCTCCACATTCACACCTCGAAAGCGGCGTTGAGGTCCGTCCTGGCTAAAGGCTTACGGACCCTTGTTGGAGCCTAGAACGGATGAAAGACGGGATTGGTCTACGGCACATCCTCACAACGTGGTCGATGAACGCAATTCAGATCGCTCACACACTTGCCCCATTCCGAGGCTCGTTCTTTGAGTGTCCCGCACTTCGTACCGCCCACAACGCTCTTTGAGCCCTACAGAGCCTGGTACGGTGCTCAGTCGTATGACATGAGAGTACATCCCATTCATTTCTTCCGACATAGGCCGAAAAGGGCCAGCGCTCAACATGCAGTGCACTGCTATATGTATGCTGGTCTCTATTTTGTCTGTACTCTCCAAGTTCATGGCCGCGTTGGGCATCTCGAAAAGCTGTCGCCAGCATTTCAAGCTCATTTCGGAAAAGGCTACCCTCGCTGCCTCAAGGAGCCCGCTTTCAACAACGCAACATAGATAGCGGCACTCAAATTCTCAAATACACATGTATGTCCGAGCCCATGTATGTCTTGCGGACGTAAAAGCAAAAACAAGTGCTGCAAGGACCCGCAATCCATCACTGAGTCTCTGCACAAGGTGTGCTTGCACTCAAAATGTTTTGTCTCCAGCTTTGGATATCCTCTCTGCTGCGCAGCCTCTGGAATGATGATGTGTAGAGTCTGTACTCATATCGAAAGGCAGCACCAACGACCTGACTCAATCTGGAACGACCCCTGCAGCTTTTGCGACCTGCTTCATCATGTACGACGCTCGTTGGCTTTGGGTTACACCCACCAGAACCATGGTGGGTACTCGTCACTTATCGAGCTCACTCCACTCGTAAATGAACTGCTAAGCCTTCGATGACCCCTGCACGACACATGAGCCCTGACCAACGAGTTCAACTTGGAGATATTGCTCCAAGCATCACAATTCAGATCAGCGACGGCGTCGACATCCTTGCAGAGAGCGTTCGATCTTGTGAACACAGCAGCAGCGTCGAGTTAATGAAGCATAGCTGCTATAAGGGCTTATCAGAGAGCCTGAGTCAGACGCTCACAGTCACCCGTACATTGCTGATAACTACTCCAGTGCTGTTGCATTCGCCTCCACTTCACAAGGCTGGCTTCCTGGCGAGCTGCATCACGCTCCCGCTCGGATACTTCCCACCGTGTTACATACCGTCCAAGTGGCGGTCTCTGACCGCCAAAGACCGGAGCCTTCATGTCTCATTATGTTTGAAGATGGCGAAGTACTGTATAAATCGTGGGCCCAGCTCAGCTGAGGAGAATCTGTCTAAGATTCTGCGGACTTCACAAAGCTCACTCTCATCTGTTGAAGCAACTGATACCTCAGCGTATGTCGTCTCTCACCCAGTTTAATTCTTCCTTTTGTTGCCTGTCTCTATGGCCAGTCGATGCCCAAGAGACTCTGCCGTATGCGCTTTCTCCTTCAAGCGCGAAAACTCCACTTTTCAGCCATCGATGAGGATTCGTCTTGCAAAAGGTGCCGTTTTAGGCGCCACTTGCTTTCACAATAGTGATACTTCATCGAGGCTCGTGTATTTGCGCCTCAAGCAGCGCCACGTAGCACGGTCCATGCGCACAGCCACTGTGCAACCTGTTTAAAGATGTACATCTTCAACACATTTGCACTGGCTCTACTCTCTCACACCACTTTCTCTGAAGCCCTTTCTGTACCACGGTCTGAAGGAAACATAATGTCGACTGCTCAGGGATTCAAGAACGTCGCGTATTTTGTAAACTGGGTAAGTCAATCACCGTACTCGACTCCGACGTCATACTGAGCTAAGCGTGATTAGGGAATATACGGACGCAACTATCATCCCCAGGATCTTCCAGCTGATGAACTAACTCATGTGCTCTATGCTTTTGCAAATGTTCGGCCAGATTCCGGCGAGGTCTACTTGACAGACACATGGTCAGACACAGACAAGCACTATGAGCACGACTCGTGGAACGATGTAGGAACTAACGTCTATGGGTGCGCCAAACAGCTTTTCCTACAGAAGAAGAAGCACCGCCAGATGAAAATCTTACTCTCAATAGGAGGTTGGACATACTCTTCAAACTTCGCACAACCCGCATCAACGCCTCAAGGCCGAGCCAGGTTCGCCAACAGTGCTGTGGATATCATGATGACCCTCGGTTTCGACGGTACTTCAAGTGCCCATCCAGAGACATGATCCTTCCTTACTGACATGTAATAAAGGTCTCGACATCGACTGGGAATACCCCCAAAACAGCGCTCAAGCGAACGACCTTGTCCTGCTACTGTCTGAAACTCGCAAAGCCCTCGACGCCTACGCTGCCGAGCACACCCCAGGGACCCACTATCTGCTGACCGTGGCCTCCCCCGCCGGACCTCAGAACTACAACCGCCTCGAACTCGCCGCTATGGACCGCTACCTCGACTTCTGGAACCTGATGGCCTACGATTACGCTGGTTCGTGGGACGCCACCGCCGGCCACCAGGCGAACTGGAACCCAGATTCTCATAATTCTTCATGCACGCCTTTCAGCACTGCACATGCACTTCGTGACTATATCGCCGCGGGTGTGCCGGCCCACAAGATCGTCGTCGGTATGCCACTCTATGGCCGCAGTTTCGCCAACACCGCCGGCCCTGGAGCTCCGTATCAGGGCCAGGGCCAGGGCAGCTGGGAGGCTGGCGTGTACGATTACAAAGCGTTGCCTGTGGAGGGCGAGGGAGTGATGAATGATGTGCAAGTTGGCGCGAGCTGGAGCTACGATAGTGCGAGTCGGCTGATGGTCAGCTATGACACGCCTGCCATAGTGAAGATGAAAGGCCAGCTGATTAGGGAGAGAGGACTAGGTGGCGCGATGTATTGGGAGAGTAGTGGGGATCGGAAAGGAGATGGGAGTCTGATTTCGACTGTAAGTGTCTTATCTCAGTGGTGAAGAACGTGTGCCGTACTGACTGAGATAGTTCGTGCAGAGTATTGGTGGGGTAGGAATGCTGGATCAGAGTCAAAACACATTGACTTATCCAGCGAGTAAGTATGATAACTTGCGCGCTGGGTTTCCGGGCGAGTGACTCGCTGAGCATTCCCCGTATGTTGGCAGCATGCTTGGGATGACTGCGCTCCTGACATTTGCTGGGAACGTGACGGTTTCGACGATGCTCGCGTTGGGTTGGTAGAATGTTTCGCTAGATTCTACTTGGCCCATGAATGAGAAGCCTTGATCGATCTAGGATCTTTAACCACGACACAAAATTGAAGACTACTTTCTACCTTGCCGGCCTACTCGTGTCTATACAAAGACAACTCCTAGATCACACTTTCCTCGTTGACGACCTATCGAGCTTCTCCCATCTCGCCTCACCTCCTTGCCGCCCCCTCTCTTTCTGGGTAAACATCAGCGTCCACCACCCTTTTGAGCGCCCTCTCCACCTCCTGCTTTTCTAGCTCTCTAAGCTGCAACTGATGCCGCCAGCACGCCATCAACTCCCTCTCCACAGCGCGAAAACCCTCGATGTCCTCCTTCTCCCGCGCAACTCGTGCACGGTGCAGAAAGCATTGCCGCCCTAGACGCACTGCATTAGGCATAAGCTGAACAAGTGTCCCATGCAGTGCTTTGAACTCGACAAAGAGCTGTGTCATGGGCGACGCGGGGAGGATAGTTGCTGCAGCCTTCGTCGCAAGTGTGGATTCCCAGTCCTGGACAAAGGAGGCAAAGTCGGGCATATCTGGGGTGAGCAGAGGGACAGGTCTTAAATTTATCCTAGCACAGAGTGGTGCAGTGTGGAGGCTTTGCCTTCTGTGCCGGTGAATGTGCGTTGGGTAGCAGTTGATGTCGCGAAAGACGCCTAGAAAGCGTGGTTTCTTGACGCGGCGCAGGCGCTCAAAGGGCACGATTAGCATGCGTGCATCTTCGAGGATGTATCTAGGGACGATGCTGGGGTCTTTTGTTTCTACAGAGACGAGGAGGTTGCGCAGGTCGCGGGCTTTGGAGAGAACGCCAGAGACGACTATGGCAACGTAATCTGAAGTTATGAGTCTTTGGTGGTTCTTCCCAAGGCTGAGATGCGAGCTTACCGCGCATGTCGTACAGTTCCACTTCATCGTCGTATGGATTCATCCCCATTCTGGGGTCTTCGGCACATTCCTGTCGGCCGAGAACTATGTTGACGGTGTAATTTTTGACCGCTGACCAGTCGAAGTGTCGAAGGAAACGGTCGATTCCTTGTTGATCGTGGTTCTGAAAATTATAGCGATCTCTAACAAAAGGCAAGAGTATACGACGACCGCCTCACCGCAGCTCGTCAGTACGGCCTTAGTGGAGGAGACAACGTCTGGTCACTTACAAAGCATCACGCCATCCCTTGTAATGTCAATCGTGAACGTTGTTATGCTGTAGAACATATCCTTGATCTCTTGGTACATCTCGCGACCGAAGCCTAAGAGGATAGAATGTAGCTCTACGGGTAGCCTGGTACGCAGTGATCCTCCTGTTACGATTGTGCCGCAAGTGGTGCTCCAGTTCGCATCGTATACAATCAGCGAGTGGATAGGTTCTTCTGGCATCAAATAGCTGAAAACCTCCTGGCGCAGCTCTGCTGGGAGCTTGAGGAAGTAGCATGGTGCTAGAGGTTCCACATCGTCAGGGTTGTTCGGGCTGAGATGCAGGTCCGAGCTGTATTGCTTGTCGCTCGTCTGCTCGATTGGCTCTCCGGTCTCGAATAAACTTGCAAGAGCCGGTCCGCAGCTAAAATTTGCGTTGAAAGATCCCGCATTCTCTGAATCGCGTTGCCTCTGGAGGTTTGATTGAGGTGCGTTCATGGTGGTTCGGGCAATTTACCTAGAAAGCGAGGCTGCTAAAGCTGCGGCTCAAAATCCAGCAAATGGAAAATGAGGTCTGAAAATCAAGTGGTGTCACAATTCCTGTCGTTTCCTGCAGGTATGAGCATTGAACACGGTCCAGGGGAAGAGCGAGCGCGAAATACTGCGGAGCTGAGGAGGCCGCCCGTGCGCTTGTACACCTGCTGATGGCTGATGTGGCGAAAGTGTAATTTGCGAACCACTTCGAAGTGCACAGTCGAGTATGGGGAGAGTGTCAAAGAGTGGTTTGATTTAAAAGATGTTCGCCCCTCATTCTGTCACGTTGCACTGCCTGCAGGCTGTGTAACTTCAGACCCTAAAGGGCCTGCCTACGCAAACTCATACAGGGCAAGGGCTCAACTACAAGCCATACTGATTGAGGCAATATCTTTGCTTGACCGCATCGTGCCAGATGTAGAAGCTGTTGGTTGTCTCGACTGTTCGACGAGGGTTGCTTATGGTTCTTGGTCGTAGACTGCGTAGGAAAGATAGGTGATTACAACCTTGTGATAAGAGAAGAAAGTCCTTTGCTACCGATACGATCGATCCCAGATTGAATCCAGTCCTATCCATGATTACACCCATCTCTCTGTACTTCTTGGAGTGGAAGTTACGGCGGGGTTGTACCTGCGGTTGAAATGTACACTAACCATGTTTGGATCTGATGCAGCCACGGACCTCGGCTCATCTCATCCCAGACTCGCAACAGCTTACCAGTGAGCAGGAGCTATGTAGAGACATACTGCAGCTTTCTCACACCATCCGACCAGTGAACGCGTATCACAATTCACATCACAATGTCGACCATCAAGCCCAAGACCAGCCCGCCGCCCACGTCCCACGTCCTCCTCTCGTATCCGGCCGACTATGTCCTTCTTGTCACTATAAACCGTGAGAAGCAGATGAACAGTATCCCGTTTGCTGGACACCAGGAACTCGGTCAGGTCTTTGACTGGTTCGACAAGGAGGACAACCTGCGTTGTGCCATCATCACTGGTGCTGGCAAGAAAAGCTTCTGTGCTGGCCAGGACTTGATTGAACTGGGAAGAATTAGAAGCGGGAAGAGTGATGTGAACCCAGGTCTGATGAGGCATCCTGTGAGCGGCTTTGCCGGCTTGAGCAGGAGAGCCGGTAAGAAACCAGTCATTGCTGCTGTCAATGGCTTCGCGCTGGGTGGAGGCTTCGAGATTGTGCTTGGTTGGTACGTTGAAATGTTAAGTTCTCTATCGATTTGGCATTGGAGTACTAAACGTAGCTCAGTGACCTTGTCGTCGCCGCACCGAACGCAACGTTTGGTCTCCCAGAAGCTTTGCGAGGCATCTTCGCAGGTGCTGGTGGTCCGGCGCGTTTGGTACGAATCGTTGGCTTGCCAGTCGCTTCTGAGATGGCACTGACTGGCATACCCATCACGGCTCAGCGAGCGAAGGAATTGAACATCATCAACCGCATATCACCGTCTCAAGATACTGTTGTGGAGGAAGCGTTAAAGCTGGCGAAGGAAATCGCTGCGATATCGCCAGATGCGGCGATTGTGACGAGGGCAGCTCTTAAAGACAGTCTCGAGCACGGAAGTGTCGAGCGTGCGACACAGCTGACCATTGAACGCTACAACGATGCTTTGCAGTCTGGTGAGAATGCACTCGAAGGCTTGACTGCTTTTGCGCAGAAAAGGAAGCCAGATTGGAAGCCCTCAAAGCTATAGGCAGATATTTTAGAACCTTGGCGTCCTACTCTTCAGTCGCATCTCTTTGGTATACTTCGTACTCCTTCAACCGTCGTCACTTCCTAAATGCAGTTAGCAAGGTAAGCAGACTGCGGCCCCGCCTTTTCGGTAATGTTCGGTACAGTGCTCTCTAGCCACTCAGCCAGGGGTGACAGCCCAGAAGAAGTTAGTCAATCGACCGGAAGACTGTTACCGTCCTTGCCGGTCTCGACCTCAGTCCCTAATGTTGTCGGGAGCTTGAAACTCCGACATCCAGGTCGACACAGATTCACATTTCAAATCACCATAACATCTTGAAACCAGTGTTGTAGTACAATGTAAAGGTGTATTCGATGCCCAAAACACAGGCTGTTGGTCTCTGTTCAAGTATAGCTTGCTGTGTAGTGCTAGTTAAGGGTGGCAGAAGTGTTCTATCCCAAGAAGCTCTAGCGACTAAAGTCATAGTCCGTCCCTCCCATCTTCACAGCCTTACGATATCGACTCAGGAATGCGAACAGATCAATAGAAGGAGAAGACGTTTGATACACCGCGTTAATATTCTCACACAGGCTTCAGCGGCTTCGTACGGAAAGGGGTAGCGAAATAATGCAGCCGAAATACTGCTCCACACTCAGGTGGGCTTCCCCGCATTGTGGCTTGCCCAATGTGTCTGGGAGTTACCGGGAGGTGAAATGATATAGGCGACCAGACCCTCAAAAACCCCAAAACCCCATTACTCGCCGTTATCGATCTTCAAAAACTTGACAAGGCTACAGCGACTCGACTTCAGTCGTTTTTCCTACTTGACATTGCTGCCGCCATGGTAAACCAACGCGCTACCGATGTCGCTGACTTCACAACGCCTATTGCCCCAACTGTTAAGCGCAAGAGACGAGCCTCATGCTTGGGAGAACAGGAAAGACGCGAACGCAAGCGTGCAATTGACCGAGAAGCTCAGCGATCTCTAAGGGAGAAGACGAAAACACACATTGCTGAGCTAGAACGAACTATCCAGATTCTGAGAGACCAAGATCGAAATGGAGCGACAGCGAACCTGCTGTCAGAGATTGATAGCTTGCGGGCCGAGAATGAGCGGTTGAGAGATATTATCGACAGCGTCAAGCATGTACTCGGAACCGATACTGCGCCTCGAACCAACGCAGCGCCAGAAGCGCCGGCAACGAACGGTGGAGGCGGCATGATGGCTTCGCCTGCTTCGTCCAGCAATGGTACGCATTAATTCACCTGACAGGCCTTCCAAAGCTTTGAACTTCAGAGCCTTACCGATCAGTAGGGCATCGATCGCCTAAAGCACGCACGGTAACCTTTGTCGAGGACAGCAAACCATCGCTGCCTACTCCGACCGACCTTCCGACGTCGTTTGACTACAGCGAGCACAGAGGAAGCACCAGATCGGTTGATCTTGATGGCATGAACCTCATGACTGCCGATGCGTTAACACCGCCTACCCTTGACCTGGACCTGGATACTGAGCCGATTGAGGAGGTCCTACCCACAGATGCTATGATAGAGGTCCGGAAAACCCCGGTCGATATACACGACTGGGAGAACAACTCAGCCACCGCTTCTTGGGGCCCTTTGATGCAAGAGGTATGCGCTCTGCTTTCTGTGCTCGTCACTGACACCTAATGCTAATGATGACTCTCAGTTCTTCGGCGACAACTGGCGCTGTCCTTCGCCGACCGTCCTACACATCGGCGCCCCAGATTCCATGAGCTCATCGATTCCTATGACCGTATGTCCACTATGGAGGAGATCGAACGAGGTCTACGAGACCATACACAACGCCCGCCTGCCAACAACAGGTGCACAGTCCCTTGCTCCGTATTGGAAGAAACTGCCCAGGGCGGCAGAGGCCGGGCTCCTTTATTTGGCCATGACAGAAGGGTGGGAAAATATCTCAAGCGAATGGATGCAGAGCCCCGCGCTCATCATCTTGAAGCAAATGGACGAATTTCTTTTCTGCAATTTGAACAAGATGGAGCGGCTCGTAACAGCGTACAAGAGCTTCAAGCTTCTCAAGGTACGAACGACGCCGGAATATATGGCTTGTACAACAGAGCTAAAAGACACGCAGTACTATCTCAACAGCACCGCGGAACAACTCGCCCAAGTGCCAAAGTGGCTTCGTCCCAGCATCTCGCAGTCGTCCATCGCGCACCCCATCGCCGTTGACTTCTTCGCCTGGCCAACTCTCCGCAACCGTCTCTTGACCGAACACAGCTCCATCTTCCGGACATCGATGCTGTCGCGTATGTTCCAGCGCCACTTCAAGTTCGACTGGCCGTATGCTGTCGAGGATGCGTTTTTCTTTGACGAAACAACGGGGTATCACCGCCCGAGCCCGCTGTTCGAGAGATATCATGGTGATTTGAAGTACTGGAAGCTGGATGAGGGGTTTTATGATGAGTATCCTCAGCTGAGGTCGGATATTGACGGGGATCGGAGGACGTTTACGAAGGACGTGGGAGCGTGAGGATGAGATGGCCGGACAGATTTGCCTCGCCAGGCTTATATTCACTAGATTGGTGCGCTGCAATTCAAGACTCGACATGAAACGTTTGTTTCTGTTCATAGTATAAGCACAGCTTTCGCACTTGACGTGGACCACCGGACGGCGTTGACGAACTTCAGTATTTTCCTAATTGTGGCACAACCACAGTCTTATGTCAAAACCCCACGCCTCAATCTCCAACACCGCCTTCTCTCCTCTCCCATCGTCGCAGTCACAGCCAAAGTCTGTTTACTTCTGGCGACTCTCAAGCGAACCCGGACTTTACTGCTTTGGCGAGCGGAGGGGGTTTCTCAAGCGAGGAGGGAGCCGTATGCGTAGCAGAAGGCCCTCCCTTCTTCTCATCGAACCGTACTCGCAGCGCCCAGTACCCACGACTATCCCAGACACCTCGCTGCTAACATTCCCAGATCCACGCTGGCGCGACGGGCGCAGGGCTGATTAAGTCTTCGGTGGATGGGCATCGAGGTGCTGATGTGCCGTACCGTACGAGGGGGTGCACGGCGAAACGGCGCAACGCAGAGGGTGATGGATACACCGCCGGTGAGGACGGTGCGGGAGAGGAAGAGGAAGAGGAGAAAACCCGGGATCGAAGGGCGGGGATTCTCTGCTGAAGGCGGGGGAGGTAGAAGAAGGGAGCGGAGATGCTTGCAGATGGACGATGTGCGACAAATTTGTATAGACCCTCGTGCTGCAACGACCCTGAGACGTCCATCCACACGTCGCATTGCATTCAGACAGTACCTGCTTCTTCAAGACCCCGCACATGAACCTTCCACCTCAACAGAACCACCCCTCGCAATCCCCCCGCCCATAGTCCGGCCTCGTACTCGGGTGCCTCGCCCCCAGCAGCTCAAACACGTGCATTGCGATGAAGACGGCCCATGCAAACGAGCCAATCACTATCAGGACGCCGCCCCAGTACGGCACCGTGCGGTGTGCAACAATGAGGCGCCCGTGGCCGCTGATGCTCGGCGGGATGATGCGACGCCCGTGCGGGTGCGAGTACGTGTACAGCAGCGGCGGGGCTGCGAAGGGCGGGTCGGTGGGCGAGACCTCGATGGCGGAGTCGTGGGGGCTGGGTGAGAAGGAAGACGAGGCGGCGCCGTAGGAGACGGGGGTGAAGTGGCTTTTGGGAGGCGGTGTGTGAGACGGGGAGGAGTGCTGGAGAGAGAGAGTGTGTGTGTTAGCTACGATGCAGTGCAGGGGGGATTAGGGGGGGAAAACGTGCCTCTTCAGCCATGGCTGTCCAGGAGCATAGCGACGCGGAGTGCGCGAGGGAGATGCAGAGGGTATATCGGTGGATACATGGGCGTGGTGACAGGTCTTGGTAAGCCTGTGCCCAGAGGAGCCGCGCGCTCAGCCTCGTGTCTGGTCCTGGGATGGCCCGGCGATGGGCGTCGCGCCGGGGGCTCTGTGCATCGCGGGTTATCTCGTTTGATTCACGCTGTCCGGCATTGGTCCAGCAGGACTCGTATCTAGGGATGCGCGACTGCAATTGAGTCGACAACTCTCCCCCGGATCCTCTACTGCGCGGGAACTAGAGCATGGCAGCTAACTGTGTTCATCTTAGCATCTCCGTCTACTAATTCTCCGAGGTACGTCAAGAGCATCCCTGCCCAGTGCGACACTGCAAAGCGACCTCCTTAATGTAGTTTATTCTGCAAGCCTACAAGCAGCCGTTTGCCAGTTGTATGGTGACTTTGGTTCATGTTGAATGCGCCGAAAGCTTAGCTGTGTTGATACAAAACGGCATCCAGGGTCCAACATAACAACATTAAACCCATGAAAGAGCCACCAACAACCTCAGCTTCAGAAGGTAGATTGGACTAGACTAAACTCAAACGGGTTCTCGCCCTTATGTTTCAAACCAGAAATGCCGCTCTGTGTGGACCCTGACCCGGACAAGGAGAATGGCGGTGCGAGTGCCGTCGCCATCTGAGCATGCACAGCACCATTCGATAGATACGCTGAACACTGGTGAGGGAGTCTAGGAGTAAGTGACAACAAAGGGCGAGGTCACCGAGTAGAAATTCACTGAGTAGAAATTAGACTGTTTGTGTCTGTGTGTCCGACTGAGCCCAGTCTATCGTTCATAGCATTCGTCTAAAAAAGTCATAACCTGTCTATTCCCATCGCGTTTCCACATCTTGTCTACAACTGGCTCAACAGCCCTGATGCCTCAAGCAAGAGGACAATCTGGTGAACCGCCGTCCTGACGTTGGTCTTGGAGATGTCAACTGTCAGGTCCGCGTTGTTAGGTGCCTCGTACGGGTCGTCGACACCAGTGAAGCCCTTGACCTCACCCGCGCGCGCCTTGGCGTAGATGCCGCGCTTGTCCGTCTTCTCGCAGTGCTCGAGGGGTGTGGCAACGTGGACAAGGAAGAAGGAGCCGTACTTCTCGACGAGGTCCTTGGCGGACTTGCGGCTGCTCTCGAAGGGGGCGATGGGGGCGGCGATGACGGCGGCGCCGGACTTTGTCAGCTCGGAGGCGACAAAGGCAATGCGGGCGATGTTTGTGTCGCGGTCCTGGCGGCTGAAGCCGAGTTCCGAGGACAGCTCGGAGCGGACGGTGTCGCCAAGGAGAAGCGAGACGGAGCGGCCGCCCTGCTGGTTGAGAGTGACGTTGAGGGCGCGGGCGATGGCGTCCTTGCCCGAGTTCTGGTAGCCCGTCAGGAAGACGGTGAAGCCCTGCTGCGAGCGGGGAGGGTGGGACTCGCGCAGCACGCGCACGACCTCGGGGTAGGAGAACCACTCGGGGATCTCCTGGCCGGTGCGGAGGCGCTTGCGCAGTTCGGTGCCGGAGATGTCGAGCGTCTTGACGCCCTGGGGGACCTCGTCCTTGGGGCGGTACTCGTCGGTGTCGGGCAGGTACGTCATCATCTGGAAGGGCACGACCTCGATGCCGAGCTCGTCCTTGTACTTCTCGACGGCGTCCTGGGCGTCGTAGGGGCCGTAGAACTCGTCACCCTTGGAGTTCTTGCCGGGGCCGGCGTGGTCACGGCCGACGATGAAGTGCGTGGCGCCAAAGTTCTTGCGGATGACGGCGTGCCAGATGGCCTCGCGGGGGCCGCCCATGCGCATGGCGAGGGGCAGCAGGGCGAGGGCGGCCATGCCGTTGGGGTAGCGGGGCAGCAGGGCCTGGTAGACGCGCACGCGGGTGAAGTGGTCGATGTCGCCGGGCTTGGTCAGGCCGACGACGGGGTGGATCAGCACGTTGGCCTGGCGGGCGCGGGCAGCGCGGACCGTCAGCTCGCGGTGGGCGCGGTGCATGGGGTTGCGGGTCTGGAAGGCGACGACCTTGGACCAGCCAAGCTTGTCGAAGTGCGAGCGCAGCTCGGCGGGGGTGAAGCGCAGGCCGACGTAGTCGTAGTGCTCCAGGCGGTCGATGGCCTCGAGCTTGCCGCCGACATAGAAGTCCTGCACGCTCTCGTTAAGGTACTTGACGGCCGGGTGCTCCGGGTCGCCGCCGAAGACCTTCTGCGCCTCCTCGGCCTTGTTGGGCTGGTAGACGTCGTCGACGGTGATGATGGCGAGATTGCGGTCGTCGCGGAAGTCGCGCAGGGCCACGCGCGCGCCGGGCCGCACGCCGAGCTCGTCGATGGTCTGCTGGGACACGTCGAGCGTGATGGGCATGGCAAAGACGTTGCCATCGCTGAGGCGCTCCGTCTGCACGACGCTCTCGTAGTCCTTCTGGTTGAGGAAGCCTGCACGCCTCCAGTCAGTGCGCCGCCTCATACAAGCCTGCGACTGCGCGCGGGGCGGGGCCCATGCTGCTGCCCCCTGCCCCACCAGGCGCCGCGGGATGACGACGTACCCTCGAGCGGCGAAAAGCCTCCGTTCAGGATCAGCTCCAAGTCGCACAGCTGCCTCTCCGTCAGGACAATCGCCGGCAGGCCCTCGGCCTCGTCGAACAGCTCCTTGCGGCGCGGGGCATCGCGCGCAATCAGGTCCTTGAGGACGCCGCCTGCGTGCTGTCAGTCTGCTGCTCGCGCGCCGCTACCGGCGGCCGGCCTTACCGTGAGGTGTGTTCGCCATTTTGCTGTGCGTGTGTGGAGGGGGTATATGGAGAAAAACTTCAACAGCGCAGCCACACCTCACTTTATAACCCGCTCTCCGGCACTGCTACACGGCCGGTCGTTCGGCTCGTCGCCTCAAGCTTTCTCAAACGCTCAAACTATGCGCAATCGGGGTCTGTGAGCCCTTCTCTGCCCACTTGTTGACCTCCATTGTGTGGCCCTAGGGTGTAGGCGGGACCCTGTATGGGTCGGCAAATCCTTGGAACCGATTGCGCAATTGCACGCGTTTTCTAGAGCCTGTCTGGCCACGCTCTCTCGTTGGGTCCGTCTCCCGTACATGACGTGGGGGAACGCCAATCCATGTGTCTTTGTTTGGACGTCTCCGGATGGGGTAAATCTCCAGCACCCAGCGCATCACCAACACGGTCCAGAAGTCTTGAGTACATTTTTGTCATTTCTTCTTCGAGCTGCAACTCTCGTAACCGGTGGTATCTCGGCCCCAGTTGTGATTCTATGTTATGATATGGCTATCGTTTGTGATGCCAGTTTCCAAACATCCCTGCCCATTCCAGTCCGTATGCTTCATGATAGTAACCCAAACGCCTATGCTAAATGCTTGATATAAAACGCCAAAATGAAACACCAACGGACGCGCCCTACACAGCCAGCTTTTGCAGAGCCCCGTTCAGTGCCTCTTGTTGTGCCTTCATCTCCTGCTCCTTGAGAAACTGTGCGTACTTCGACTTGGGGTTGTGGATGCCGCACTCGGTCTTGTTGCGGCCCTTCCAGCGTCCCGCGCGCTCGTCCTCTCCGGCAGCGACAGGCTGTGTCGAGTGCCAGTCACCAACGCTCTTGTAGCCCTTGTTCAAGAGCTCGTTGTAAGGAACGTCATTGGCATCAATGTACTCCTTGACCTGCGCGAACGACCAGTTGGCAAGAGGGTTGATCTTGATGAGTCCACTCTCGTTGATTTCAATGATGTCGAGGTCACCACGCTTGCCTCCTTGGCTTCGGCGACGTCCAGTGATAGCAGCCTTGACTTGAAGTTCCGCATATGCGCGCTCAGCAGGCTCGACCTTGGCAACGTAGTCGTAGTGGTCTTCGTTGGACTCCCACAGCTTCTCACCGTATCGTGCGTTGAAGTCCGCGACACTGTCGCAACCCGCAGGCTTGTAAATGTGAATGGGAGTGTTGTACCTCTTGCGGATGCGGTCGACGAGTGCATAAGTCTCGTCAAAGTGGAACAGGGTGTCTAGGAAGATCATGTCCGTGTTGTGCTTGTAAGGTCCATCCATCTTAGAGAGCATGTCAAGGGTAACAAGGCCAGTCAATCCAAATGCAGTAGTCTGGGACAATCCAGGCAGGGATGTAATGCACCATTTGAGGATGTCTGACGTGATGTTAGCCAAGAGATATCGCCTTCTCGTAGCGAATCCACTCACCCTGCGGCTCAAGCTTCTGCAGCTGAGCATTGAGAAACTTGAGGTGAGGCTTGCTGAAGTAGACTTCAGGCAGGCTGTCCTGGCTTGAGGCCCCCGAAGCATATCCAGACTCTGAGCGGATGCTGGGCGACTGAGCACGAGGCTCTTTCTCGAAGAGCTGTGACGACATGACGTTCAGAGTTCCAAAAGTAGCAATTGGCACGTGCGAGCAAAGCGTGTGTAGATTGATGGCGTAGTTGAGTCTCCTGGGCGTTCCGCAGAAGAAAATAATACTATGAATCGATTGCTCGGTGTGGTGTACAAGAACAGGACACTCCCCTTCTGGAGAATATATCGAGGCCCGCCATCGGATACGCTTTGAAATCCTTCTCCGCAAAGGTGCGATAGCTGGGGGTGAAGACGTGCGATCACGCAATTCGCGCTAGTCCATGGTAGATCAAAAATCTTCTCGAAGGCCTTAGGTAAGGCACTTTGACCAATAGACTGGCGGCAGTGATGAGGCTCGAGGCAGATGGTGCCTGTGCATCACTCTGATGGCGCTCGTCCGCGGGTGATGCGGTGGTGATGGCGCGACGTCCTCTCTCCGACATAGTGGTTTTTGTCATCAACGTCACTCTCAGCCTCACCGAAGTTGGCCGGTAGCGATGACTTTTGATGACAGCACTCGTGAAGACGGACTTTTGATGACAGCACTCGTGAAGACGGACTTTACATGCATGTTGCATGTCCGTAGCATAAATAATGCCACCAGAGCTGAATGGCATTCTCGATCTCGCAGACAATTATCCTCTTGAATCCGGAGTTGCTCTCTTGAATTCGGCCGATCGCCTTCGGGTCGTCGGAATCAGGATGCGACTAGCCACGCCTCAGAGCGGTGTCTCACAAGGTGCATCGGGAGGCTTGCTGCGATCGTGATTAGTGGGGTGCCCGAATTTGGTGTTGTATACACTGCTATTACCCACTCTCCTCTTTTCATCTATGTCCTGCAGACGACTGCTGCCCAACAACCGGCCGAGCAGACCTTTCATCGTACGACACCCGGCACTTCCTCCGGACGACCCATCTCTACTTTTGTGGTTAGTGAATCGCACCGTCAGACTTGGAGCATTATCTGTTGCGGTGTGGTGATGGTGAAGTGGCGGAAGAGGCGGACGTTGTGCGGGGTGGTTCTTGATGTTCGTCTTGTGCAAGACTGTTGAGCCTGCTTTTGCCGAGCGCACCTGTCTGCTCTGTTCAAGTCAATTGGATGGATTCATGTGCCGAAATTTTGCTTGTGCGGACTTCCATTTTGCACGGCACATATCACCATGCACTCAGGTCTAAAGGATTGTGTTACGACGTCGGCTCATTTCATGTGTAAATTCTGGTGTCTTGCAAGCCGAGTTCAAAGCTTTTGCTTGATCTCAGACGCCGGCCTCGACCATTCTCTTCATGCCGTCTCTATCTTCCGCGCTCAGCGAGCTTGACCTTGCAGCTTCTTTCCAAGCTTCCAACTGTGCGTACTGCTCTACATCAAGGACGGCTTTTAGCTGCTTCAGCAATTTGGGGGCGAATTTGCCAGTCGCGTAGACAATACCAGCGTAATGTTTGGCAAAAAGGAAGACGATCAGCGTCAAAAAGAGCAAAGGGCCATCAGACTTCCTCTGCTTCTGCATTCTTCGTGCCATGTCCCCAAGCATTGTCGCCTTCGAGGACTCTAGGATCGAGCTTTCAGGCGCATCGATCGACTGCTTCTTATTGAATTTATCGAGTGACGCCGTGAGCGCTGTGACGGCGGTGTTGCCAGACTTGAGAGCAGATTCTAGTCTCTGAACATTCTTGCGAGTTTTTCGACTCAATATAAGCCCTTGTGAAGTAGCTTTCGATACGGCATCCGGAACAAGATCTGTGTGTATATGATGAGCAAGCAGATCCGATAACTGATCTTGCAGTTTCTGGTCCTCTACCGTATCTAGACCCTCCGAGTAGATGGTGACGCGTGTGACTACGCGATCTGTCCAGAAGTCTGCGAACTGTGTTTCATTCTGCTTCTCAAGTTCAGAGATCCTGGCGGAGAATGCATCGTCGATCGCACGTTCTAGAGTTCGCTCTTTGACCAGGTTCTGTAAGACTGGATTGTCTTCCAAAATCTGATAGAAAGTGTTAGAGAGTAAATACTTCGTGTCCGTCCTTGGATCCTCTTCAAGTCGATGCCATTGGGAAGACGCATCAGCTTTAGCGAGATCTAGTAGAATACCACGATGCCGAGAGTAGCTGTCTTCGCTTAGCAAGCTTTCGCCAGCGCGATGTACACTAGGCGAAAGACTGCGAATCATGTGCTCGACTTTCTCTAAAACAATTGCGTATATGCTGTCAGGAAAGCTGGCTATGACGGGCTGCTGGATGGCGTCTGTCAGAGAACTTCGAGCTTTGGAGACCCAGGTACACTTACACCAAAATCCACATCCCCGTCTCGAGCCATGCTCGATACACAATCTCTACTGAATTTCGACATCCACGCATCCGAGAGGGCAAAAGTGTCCACCAGTTCGACGCCTTCGGTACCTTCTAGAAACGCTCTTGCCTCGTCAATAGACGAGTATGTCGCTTGGTTGTCGCGTTGGAAGGCATTCAGATCAATGTAGGCCGTCTTTCCTGATTTTAGGTTTTCGATAACAGCGTCGTGTACCTGTCGCATCAGCTGTACTGGTGTACATCGGACGCCATTTGGTAACTCCTGGATGTGAAATGCCCCTTCAAACTCCGGATCTTTAACTAAACTGTCGAGCATACGACGTACGAACAATGTCGGAGGGTCTCCAGGGATGTCTGAGGATCTTAGGTTAAGAGATCTAGTCGATAGAGTCAACATTTGCTTCACGTCCCGTAGAATCATACTTACTTCAACTCCTGGAGCTGTTTGCGCAGGTAGTTCGCGATGGCCTTTGACGCTGTTGTCTCATACGAAGTGCTACAGAGGTAGCCGTCCACCTCGACTATTTGTACTTCTGACGCGTTGATGAGAAGGTCGAAGCTGCTGTGCGAAAGATCGTTTTCGCGTGTGAATTCATCCCTCGAGATGAGGCCGAACATGATGCCTTCTTGAAGGTCTTGATAGATGGCATCTCGTTGTGTCTTTGTAATGACCTCGCGACCGTTGCTGCTGCGCAAGATTACTGCACCATCGCATTCATCTGCAAGACTACGCACGATTTCTGTGCTCACATTCAAGTCGCGTGCCAAATATGTAATGGAAACTCTTTCATCGTAACCTTCTCGATTAGTTCATGTCACAAGCGGGTCATGTGTATAGCAACCTTTCGTGACAATGTCCTCAAATGCTTGACGGATATATTTGCGGGTGACAAATCCATCTCCATGTGAGGAGAGTATAAGAGGATTGCTTAGCTCATCCTCCGAGGACAACAATTGGAAGACTTGTTTAGCATCTTCGGCGGAGAACATGGTCGACAGCGGCTGCGGGGTGGTGTTTGCATGAATGGACCGACAGCCGTAGGATCTAAGAAGAACAGCGGAACTATTGGCGGAGCTCCATGAAGTTAAATACCAAACGTGCACACAAGAATGGGACTATTGATGTCACTAGGTTGCGGAAAGAGTTGAAGGTGGTGAAAAGGCAGCGGAGGATCAAAGCCGCTGATTGGCTGACATCATGAGGAAGTTGCGAAGCTTGGCAACGAACTTCTGGATCGCGACCTCGACTTCAACCACAGATTGTCAGCTCGCCGCCCATCACAGACCTGCTACCGCCATCATGTCCCAATTCCGCGCCGCAAAACTTGACATTGGCTGTTTCGCCAAGATCCGCAACATTCGCGACCACACGAAGCGCAAGGTCTTCGCCGAGAACGAGCCTGAACGGTATGCGCTTCCTCTGCCTTTGCGCTGTGAACGACGACTGATCCGACCACTTGCAGACAAGCCCTCCGATACATCATTCGCAACACCACACTACCGCAGCGAGTTCGCGCCCAGGCTCAGCTCCAGCTCTCCCAGATGCACTGCTACACGCGTTTCACACAGGTCAAGAACAGGTGTATAATGGGAGGAAAGGGAAGAGGTATTTTCAGCGATTTCAGGCTTGGACGTGTGCGTACAGTAGATCTAGAATGCCAGGATTCATCACTGATAATCCCTGCAGTACCAATTCCGTATGAACGCGCTCGCCGGAAACCTCCCCGGTGTGAAGAAGGCAAGCTGGTAGGCGGGCGGAGGCGAAAGGCTGTGATATATGTGTATACTAGTAAGATGACACAAACGCATTGGGTGGCGTTCTTTTTGCCAATTTTAAGAGAACATATGATCGAGATTGCCTGCCACTTGAAGTCAACCTGCGCCTTCCCCTCACCTAATTTGGTAACTGCAAACGGCAGCTTCCAGGAAGACATACTCACCTGGCAACACACACAAGCAATCTAACGGACCAAAGCCCAACTGCAACCCTGCAACTCAACTTTCAAGGAAACTGTCCTCGAATCCAATAACATACGTGCGCCAACATGTTCCGGCGCAAGGAAGATACCATAGCGCCAGACGCGTACTATCCTGCGAACCTGAAAGAGCTTGGGTGAGGGCACAGCGCACATAGTGACGTTGTCGCAAGTGGCTGACCGAGACGCAGCTTCTTCATCAACCAAGTAGGACATATACGTATGATCGACGCGCCGGAGAAGCCTTTCGTGTTCAATGCCACAAACATCGAGCGACACAACGAGGTGCGCAATGAAGCTCTACATGGTATGTATCACTCCATTGGCCCATTTGAACATATGATCGCTGACCTAACAAGCCTGCTCTCGCGCGGAAGTCATCGAGCGCATGTCCAACCTCGGTATTAGACCTTTCTACTTCCCTCAGCTGGCCCCGAGCAAACCCGATGGACCTCATATCCCTATCCTTGCTCCGCCTGAAGATGTTCTCAACAAACGCAAGCGCATTGTTGTGATCATCAACGACTCTCTGCAAGATCTTGGTATCCTCGCATATCGACTGCTCCACCGAGAGCTTGGTCTCAATGGTGGATCTGTGGTCAACTTCGTAAATGAAATGGTAAGGCGCTCTGCTCTCTCTGATACAGCGGCCGCGACAGGTTTCTCTGAAGATGGCACCAGAGTCAAGAACGACAGTGAGATTCCAGGCGTGCTTGTCATGAACACAGGCCAACTTCTGTACTCGCACAAGCACAACCGATGTATGACGACTAGAAGCTGGTATGCTCTACCGCGCAAATCAATCGCACATGGTCACGTTAGGATACACGAGGAAGAGAACTACCTAGAAGGACACCGCAGCCCTACACAGCACGTCAAGTCTGTGTTCGATCAAGTTCTTTGCAATCCTGATCGTGTTTCTCCGGACGCGGAAGTGTACATTATTGCTATTGAAAGTGGGGCAAGTTACATCCTGGACGTCTTCAAATCTGACTGCAAGTAACTCGTTCTCTCGGGTAAACAAAGTATGACACTAACTTGGAGCAGTCGAGAAATATGGCGCGCGCATCACGGCAATGGCAATGGTACAGACTTCTGTGGAAGATCTGGAAGTTTCCCATCCAAGCCTCAAGGCGCTCCTGCACCAACGCACACGTCAGTGGAAATTTACAGACTCGAGCATGAGTCCGGCGCAGTGTACAGAGCTACCGAACAACTACTCCCCTGCACCCAAGCCGACGCCGCTAAAAGACAACAAGGCCATTCGTTGGAACGAGGAGGTGCCTCATCCCGTACTATGTGAGACCCAAAAGACGCTGCATCACCTCGCACTCAGCGCTGTCCCAACTAATGGCGAGAAGTCTAAATCACCACATTCTACCACTGATATAAGCTCTGACTGGGGGAGCGGCTCAGTGCCATGTCCAACCTTTGCTGCTGGCAGAGAACCAACCGGCGAATGCATCTTCACTCAGCCAGCTGTCCAAGACGCCATCCTCTCATTCTTTGAAGACGTTGCCCAGGACCCAGAAAACTATCGCAACCCGGCATTCTCAACCTTGGCAGACATACCTCGCCCCACCGCTGATGCACCCTTAATCTTCGATGCTGATGCCACCATTCCCCACCTCGCGGACAGCCAGACGGCTTCTCACATGCTAACGCACGAGCAGCTCGAACTCAAGGACGCACATGCGACACTCGCAGAGATGCGCATTGCACTTGGCGCTTGTCCTAAGGATGTCGAGATGCTCGCTAAGGGTCGCGCGAGGCTAGTTGAGAAGATCGTGAAGCAGGAGGCAGCGGTCAAAGATCTGCAGGTCAAGGCTCTGGGCAGTGGGAGTTTGGGGGTAGGTGAAGCAGAAGACATTCGTCAGGACTGGAGGCGCAAGGTTGATGGGCCACGAGTTCCCTTTGCCGGCACGATGGTGGATAGCGAGCTGCTGAAGGCGGCTGGGCTGGGCGAGACGGCGGACGAGGAGCTGGGGGAAGTTGATGAGGACAAGACCTTCGTCTGAGGTAAAGCAAGGCTTGCACACCTCCAAGATGGGCTGACCTGGTGCATGGCCGCAGTAAATCTCACCAGAACAGTCCGGTGTAATTAATGAGGTTCCATGCGGTAATGAGTGGATGTATATCACACCTGGTATCACAAAAAATAAAACGAAACACACGAAAACCCCCGAAAGTCTACTCACCACCCCTCAGTGCGCAAAACCCACACCCTTCCCTTTCCCCTCCTCTCCATAAAATCCATACTCCTCCTGCTCCGCCACAGGACTAACCTGCTGCACCTGCACGAACCCCGCTTCCTCCCTCCTCCCATACCAACTCCCCGCTGTGCTCGGCTGGCCATGCGCGTGCGCAACCCAACTAGGATGCGCGCCTTGGCTCTGGCCCTGGCCCTGCTGATACTGATACGCATCTCCCACGTTCCCATTCCCGCCCTCAAGGTCCCCGAACGCGCGCGTCCGCGGCGTCATGGGGCTCTTCAAGTACATGGCATTCGCGGTCCCCGGCGTGCGCGGCAGCTGCTGCAGTTCCCACATGTGCTGCCACTGCTGCTCGGCGGTCATTTCGTTGCTGCCGTCGGGGGTAGAGGCGTATTTCTCTTTGAAGGCGGCTTTTTCGGCGCGCCGTGCTTCGTGGTGCGCCAGCTCGGTCGGGGTTGGGTACATGCTGTACAAGGAGAAGATGAGGAAGAGGGCGTAGATGGCGCTGGATGGGGGTTAGTGGGTGTGTCGTGGAGAGGGGCGTGAGGGAGATGATGGGAAGAGTAGGACATACAGCATGATGCAGCTCACGGCGAAACTGCTTTTGGCTTGCATGCAATAGCCGCGCACCGTGGAGTCGGACACGATGTTGCAATTCTTGGTGATGTACCAGGGGGCGCCGCTGTTACTGCGCTGCGGGTCGATGGTGTCGGGTGAGGTTTGGATGTAGATGCCGTAGGCCCAGATGGCGAGTAAGGGGATGTGTAGGAGGATGGAGAAGATGGGGAGGAAGACGTGGAGAAGCCACATTGTGACTTTGATTAAGTAGAAGAACATGCACACGACGCCGATTACGAGGTGGTATTGTGTGTTGCTGGGTGATATTAGTATTGTATGCATTTTGCAAGGTTTGATGTGGTATGCCCTTCTTGATCCATCTCTCTTGTTACGACAGAATTAAACTTACAATCCACTCCAGATCAATGGCGTCTTCACTGGCTTGTAGTTGGCGTAGGCGTATACAATTGTCGAGGTATCCGAGTTATAACCCATCTTTCCACCCTCGTTCCACAAAATAGTTCGATACAGATTTGGTGACGCAATACCGAACAGCGCGAGATTGGCGACAGTGAACGGAAACTCGAAGATCATAAGGAACCAGACATAGCGCGCAAGGCGCCATTGTCGTGGAATGAAGAAGCGGCCCATAATGGTTGACGATAAGCTGATATCGAGGTCGGACTAGGATGAGCTTCAGCTGAACTCGATCCGGATGGGTGCGGGATTTCGCAGTCGTTCAGGAAGTCCACATAGATGAGGTCGGTCGTCAGGAATTGCAGCAGCAACCGTCCAGCATCAGCGCACGCCGAAGTTCAGATCACACACGCTTCGCGCAGCCGGGGCGCCCCCTCGCTCTTAACAGCCGTTCGCACGGTCAGCCGGCCGCCATGCAGCACGCCAAAGCGAAGACTGCAGGCTTATTCCAGCGACTGAGGGGCGAAAGTCCATCTGCAGCCGCCCATTCGGCACACGCATTCTAAGCCATCACACAGCATGTAAAGGTGACCTCCAATCAGAGCTGCAAAATGCGGGAACTAAGGCGGGCACATCCCTGCTGGCGGGCGGGCGAAGAATGCGGGCAAATGGCCGTATCGGGCAAGCCCAGCGTTGGTTCCCGCAGCTATCACAGCCTCGTCGATTTTGCCGTCTTTGCGGCGCGTAAATGCTCGCTAAATGCAGATTCATGGTATGAGGATCGAATTGTGATAGCGCCTGCTGCGACGATCATGATGCGGATGAGGAGTTGGGGATTCAGAGTGAAGTGACACTCGACTGACTATCTACTGTGACGCTGGGTGCCGAATGTTGCCGAATATGCTGCAGGGCAAGGCGGCTATGTACCATAAACCGAAAAAGACAATGCGCTCAAGCTGAGAACAAGAGGAACGAGATGCTAGCATGATGGCTCTTACCACCACTTTTCGCAGAGGACACGCTCGGGTGCGACGTTGTTCTGCTCTTTCAAGTATTGGACAACCTCATCGGTCATGGTAGGAGGACCGCACACATAGAAGACGGTATGTTTGGCGTCGTCCTTGTTTCCAACGGCACTCGACAGCGCAATATCATCGATGCGGTGCGTCCATGCAATCACTGGCACTTCTGTTGCCGAGTCGAGATTGGGCAATGTCAAAGACATGAGCGGCTGAATGGGCTGGTCATTGCTTCGGTCTACTTCCGAGCCGTCCCACGTGCCTGTGAAAAACAGCTCAATGCGGTCTTTGGTGGACTCGGAGCGCGGTATGCGGAAGAGGCTAATGATCTCTGGGAGGAACAGGACCTCCTCCTGACTGGTCTCTTTCGAGGGCACCTTTGTCGAGTAGAGGAGGCGCACTTCGAGGTTGGGGTAGTTCTGGTTGATGTAGTACATCATCGACATCATAGGGCTGTGGACGCGTTAGTGACTGCAGCAGACCTACATGGTGAAGCTCCCTACTTGATGCCTACACCGCCGGCAATGAAGATGGCGCGTTTGATCTTGGGCCGTTCCATGTTCAAGCCTGGCGGAGGGAAGACAAAGTTGCCGCCTACCCGGACGGTGACTTCCTTCCCTAGTATCTCTTCTTCGGGCTGCCACAGCCATGCCGCGGGCGGGTTATCTGGGCTGTTTTGTATGGCGAGCTCGAAGAAGGGCGAGTGATCGGGGTCGCCCTGGGGCAGCGCATCTTTGGGCGAGGATGTGATGGTGAAGCCACCGGCTTTCTCAGTGTCAGGCACAAAGACGTCGAGCCATTGGCCTGGGAGGAACTTGCCTCAGCCATCAGCGCATGTCGAAAGCGGAGATGGGAAAGGAGCCGACAGTACGTTGAAGCCGTTCTTATCTACTATGTCGAACCTGAACGTCTTGATGCGGTCGTTGACGGCCGTCACCTGACCGACCGTGGCCCGGTGGAGCTCATTGCTGCGCGGCTCACTCGCGGTGCGTTCCTGGTGACTTATGCTCTTCGCCTTGGCAGAGCGCGTCGTGGGCATGCTGCCGCTGTGACGCCGTATGCAGGGGAGAGGGACAATACGAGGGAAAAGGTGCTGGCGGAGGGCGTGACGGAATATGCACCGCTGCATCCGAGCTGAGATCAGGCTGGAAGAAAATGCTGCTGGTGGGTGCGCTGGTGGGGTTCTTCGCTGTCCCTACGAACCCTGACGATCGAAGAAGCTTAACGGCTGCTATGATGCAATCGGACAGCCGCGGTAACTCAGCCGCGGCTGCGTACGACTGTCTGACAGCGGCTCTGTTGCAGGGCGCGCACTGTTGGACCGTCACCACCGACTCTGTAGGCTTCTACTTCACCTCACCATGGCTAGCACCGAGGGCTGGCACACAGCAGACGACGGGCGCAAGCTCTACACGAAAACTTGGGCCACGGAAGGACCGGCTCGAGCTCGACTCGTCTTCATCCACGGCTTCTCAGACCACATCAACACCTACGGCAACTTCTTCCCGTACCTCGCAAGTAAAGGCATCGAAGTGTACAGCTTCGATCAGAGGTAGAATAGCGCCTTACTTCGTTCACGTGTGTCGCTGCTGACGTCGCGCAGAGGATGGGGCAAGTCGGTGACAAAGAAAGCGGAGCGAGGTCATACAGGACCAACAACCAGAGTGCTTGATGATATCACGTCGTTCCTCAAGTCAGTGGTACCAAGCCCAGTACCACTGTTCTTGATGGGCCATAGTATGGGCGGCGGAGAGGTCTTGTGCTACGCTGCGCGAGGCCCACGTGAAGTACGACAGCATATCCGCGGATATTTGCTAGAGTCGCCTTTTGTAGACTTCGATCCCCAGTCGAAGCCCTCGTCACTCACTGTCTTCTTCGGAAGACTTGCTGGGCGACTGCTGCCTCACAGGCAACTCGTCAACAAGCTGGATGTCAACCTCATATCTCGCGACCCGGAAGCTTGCAAGCGGTTCGAGGAAGACGAACTCTGTCACGATACAGGCACGCTGGAGGGGTTAGCCGGCCTGCTCGACCGTACCGGCGAATTAGCAGCTGGCAAAGTTGTCATCCCTGATGATGCTGGGGAAGGCGGAGTGACGAGAATTTGGATTGCTCATGGCGACAAGGATGGAATCACTGCCTTTTCAGCCTCGAAGCGGCTCGCAGACGCACTGCAGGTCAAAGACAAGGAATTTAAGGCGTATGAGGGATATTATCATCGCTGTAAGTTCAAACACCTCCATGCAACAGCACTGCTAACACTTGTAGTACACGATGAGCCCAGCCCTGATAAGGAGGTGTTCATGGACGACGTCGTCGACTGGATACTTACTCGCTCTACAGAACCCGTGCAGGCAGATGGCGCCAGGCCAAAGTTGTAGAGTTGTGTAGTTGAGATGCTGGTGGTATTTGCTATGAAGTGATGAGAGGCATGGCTCTTGGACCGCGATGCAATCCCCTCCAGATAATGGTGTCTAATTTAATTAAGATGCCTTGGTAATGGCACAAGCGCTACTGGGCGTCGTAACGCAAGGCTTGATGCGGAAGGTTCTTCTGCTCGCAGAGACGAGTAACGCGCGTTCGTGGTGATGTTTTCTGGCTAGTGAAACATGCAGGAGCGTATGCAGCCTCTCGGCCGGAGAGGTGACGACGCAGCCTACGAGGACCGCAGAGCGCAGAGCAGACTGACGTGCAGCGCGAGGCTTGAACCAAAGAATGGATGCAGGAGCAAATGGGCCGACGAGCTGCATGTCGTGCCTGCGTGCCTGGCGCCCCACTTTGTGCGGGACGATGATGTCTTGACCGAGCTTAACTGAAGCTGGCGGCAGCAACCGTCGCTCGAATTTATCGCGGGATGGCTGCGCATGCATAGAGCCGCCACCCAGGACCGCGCGGAGGCTGTCATTGCGTTCCCCCCATGCTGCTGCGCGTCCAGAGAGATGGCATTGCTGTCTGCAGACGCGCACGCCAGACACCACACGCGCTGCCACCACCGCCGGCCGCCTCAGCGCAGTCGCACGGGCTGCGTAGCACGTCGCCCTACCCAATCTACCCGGGCAGTTTCCGCCCACAGCTGCGCGTCCTGCAAACCTGGTCGCATACAAAGGGGGTCCAAAGGGGCGCACACTCCCCGCAATTATCAGAAATAGCCTTGCGCCCTCTCAACTGGAGCTCGACCGCACACCGCACACGACACATTGCCGCTGCCATGACGAGCCTCACCCACACCCACGGGCACGCCGGCCACGGGCACCACCACCACCACCACGACAACACGTTCCTGCTGTCCAAGAACAAGCACGATGCTGGCGTCCGCATCACTCGCATCGGCCTGTACGTCAACCTGGGCATGGCGGTCGGCAAGGGGTTTGGCGGCTACGTCTTCAACAGCCAGGGTAAGAACACATGGCAGTAGAGGAGAGCACGCCACCATACTAACACGGCGCAGCGCTCACCGCCGACGCCATCCACAGCTTGACCGATCTTGTCAGCGACGTCATGACACTGGCCACCGTTGGGTGGTCCCTGAAGCCCCCCTCTCAGCGATTCCCGAGCGGCTACGGAAAGGTGGAGAGTCTAGGGTCCCTGGGCGTGAGCGGTATCCTGCTGGCAGGAGGCTTCATGATGGGCTGGTCTGCCCTGATCACAATCATGCAGCAGTTCTTCCCTGAGTTCGCCGAGACGGTTGCCAATCTGGGGCTGCTCGCACACAGCCACCACCACCACCACGGCGCCGAGGACCTGGGCCCAAACATCAACGCGGCCTGGCTCGCTGCAGGGTCGATTCTGATCAAAGAATGGTTGTATCGAGCAAGTGAGTGTTTCTGCTGCTAGATATCGAGCTTTTGCTGACCAACACGCCTAGCACTGAAAGTCGCCAACGAGCGAAAGTCGACAGTCCTCGCCTCGAATGCCTACCACCACCGTGTTGACTCCCTCACAGCCTTCGTTGCGCTCCTCCTGATTGCTGGTTCCAATATCCTCAACAACGCTGCATGGTTGGATCCTGTGGGCGGTCTCGTAATTTCCCTCATGGTAGTCCAGGCCGGTTGGGGTAACACAAAGTCTGCACTGCTTGAATTAGCCGACGTCGGGGTCGAGGACGAGATGAAGGAGAATGTCACAGAGGCAGCCGCCAAGGCACTGGAGAGCATAAACACAACGGCCGAGAAGGTCGAGGTTCGGGCAGTACAGGGCGTCAAGGCCGGCCAGAACTACCTGATGGACGTCGAGGTTGGCGTACCGGGTACCTGGACAGTCGACCAGACTCGCGCCGTCGAGGACCTTCTTCGTGAACGAGTAGGTGCAAAGGTGCGCGGCGTCAAGAAGGTCCGTGTGCGCTTCGTCACCAACAGCACAGGCGAGCCCGATTTCCTCGACGAATTCATCACTGGCGATGTCACAGGGACAGCCACTCCAGACTCAGATCATGAGCATGATCACAACCATGATCATGTCCACGAGCACAAGCATAGCCAGAGCACCGACACCGCAAGGAGGAGGAAATGATCTTGTACCAGTACCTCTGTATAGACGAAGAACCAAGACCGGCGGCGTTTTGGCGTTTAGACAACAGCATATACACCATATCGGAACCATTTGTGGTTCAATGCATCTATTTCCTGCTCATTGCTGTCCTCCACGCTAACGCTCGTTTCAGTCATTACCCGCGGCGAACGACAGGTGATGCCACACCGATCGGCGACTGCACCGATGTGTTGGGAGCAAACACCGAAACCCAGATTCTAAAGTCACGATTTTGGTTTAGATTTTACCCGCGGGCCAATTGCATGCTATCTTCGCCGCAGACTCCGGCGGCAAAATGCGTGATGTAGGCTTTCGTCAATTTGTGGACCCTGAACGCGGCTTCTCAGCATGACAGCATACCATCTCTTCATGCCCAGCAGCATTCTCAGTCTCCTACAATCTACCCTCGACTCAATCATAGAATTTCTCGACCATGGCTGATCAATTCCTGGGATTTGATCTGAGCACCCAGCAGCTCAAGGGTGAGCCCCACACAGCTACCCCACCATAGCTGAGCTGACCGCGGGGACGCAGGAATTATCGTCGGCTCCGACCTCAAGCTCCTTCAGGAAGCAAAAGTAGACTTTGACGCAGATTTCGGAGCAAAATATGGCATTGAGAAGGGTGTGCTCACAAACCCTGCCGAGGGCGAGGTGTTTGCGCCTGTAGCTCTGTTCCTCGAGGCTATTGACCTCGTGCTCCAGCGGTTGAAGGAGCAGGGTGCGGACTTTTCGAAAGTGCAGGGCATCTCTGGTGCTGGCATGCAACATGGAACTGTCTTCTGGAGCGAGGATGCTGAGCATCTGCTTGCCAATCTCGATGCAGGAAAGACGTTGCTTGAGCAGCTCGAAGGTGGTGCGAAGGGCGAGAGGAAGGGAGCTTTCAGTCACCCGTTCAGCCCCAACTGGCAAGACGCAAGCACACAGAAGCAGGTTGAAGCCTTTGACGCAACTCTTGGTGACCCCACGAACCTCGCAGCAGCTACGGGCAGCAAGGCCCACCACGTACGACCCCCACGAGCAAGATGAGCTGCGTATACTGACCAACACCAGCGCTTCAGCGGCCCGCAGATCCTCCGCTTCCACGACAAATACCCAGAGGCATACAAAGCCACCGCGCGCATTACCCTCGTCTCCTCATTCCTCGCTTCCGTCTTCCTTGGTAAGATCGCGCCCATGGACATCTCCGACGTCACCGGTGCCAACCTGTGGGATATCAAGAACGGGCGCTGGCACGAAGACCTGCTGGCACTCGCTGGCGGCAGCTCAGGCATCGACGACTTGCGCAAGAAACTCGGCGACGTTCCCGAAGACGGCGGCGCAAGCTTCGGCACCATCTCGTCGTACTTCACCAACCGTTACGGCTTCCCCTCCTCGACCCAGATCATTGCCTTCACTGGCGACAACCCCAGCACCATCCTCGCCCTGCCTCTGCGCTCCTCCGACGCCATCGTATCTCTCGGCACAAGCACAACCTTCCTCATGAGCACAAACCAATACAAACCTGACCCGGCGTACCATTTCATGAACCACCCCACCACCCCCGGCCTGTACATGTTCATGCTGTGCTACAAGAACGGCGGCCTGGCTCGCGAACACATCCGCGACGCAATCAACAACGACAACTCCCGCACCTGGGACAAATTCAACGACGCCGCTCTCTCGACTCCCGTGCTGGGCCGCGCCTCAGACACAGACCCAGCGCGTCTGGGCCTCTTTTTCCCGCGCCCGGAAATCGTCCCCGCCGTCAAGGCCGGGACATGGCGCTACCTCTCCCTCCCCGGCGGTCATGTCCAGCCCGCCTCAGACAACGCGAGTGCCTGGCCGACGCCCACGGCCGACGCCCGCGCAATCCTCGAGTCCCAACTCCTCTCCCTCCGCCTACGCTCCCAGCCCCTCGTTTCCCCACAAGGCGCCCTCCCCGCTCAACCGCGCCGCATCTACCTCGTTGGCGGCGGTGCCGCGAACCCTGCCATCGCTGAGCTGGCGGGCCAGGTCCTCGGCGGCGCAGAGGGCGTCTTCAAGCTCGAGATCGGCGGCAATGCGTGTGCATTGGGCTCCGCGTACAAGGCTGCGTGGGGGGTGCAGAGAAAGCAGGGCGAGGTGTTTGAGGATTTCCTCGAGGCAAGATGGGACGAGGGCGGTTTCGTGAGGAGGGTTGCCGATGGGTATAGGGAGGGGGTGTTTGAGAAGTATGGGGAGGTGCTGGATGGGTTTGCCGAGTTGGAGGGCGTTGCGATCAGGGAGAAGGGGGAGGGGAGCGGGGAGATGGTGAAGGATTTGGGGCTTGATAGTGGGGTTGTGAGGAAGAACTAGGTATGATGGGATTGAGATTGTAATGATGGGACGAGGAACGGATATCTTGACGACTAATTTTTCAATCTGCTTCTGTCCTTAACCTATTCCATTATCCGCACCCTTCCATCTTCGCACCCCACACCTCACTCCCTCTCATCTCCTCCCCCAACCCGCCAAACCCCTCTCTATACACCTTCCTCCCCGCAAGTTCATTCGCAAACGCCAGCCGCTCATCCAATCCCCACGTCTTTTGCTGCACCAGCGCATACAGCATTCCCGCGACGAACGTATCGCCCGCACCGACTGTGTCCACGGGCTTAACGGCGTAAGAAGTGCCTGATGGTGGTGAAGGAGTGGGTCTCCAGCCGGGAGAGGAAGCCTGTAGGGGCCGGTTATTGGTACCTTTCCGCAGGGCTTCGGCGCCAGAGGAGCCCCAGGTGCAGATTAGTGTTGCGTCGGGTTGGGTGCAGGGGAGCTGGGACTGCAGGAAATCGGAGGCGGTTATGGCGGGCGCGCAGATGGAGACGTCCGTGTGAGCCTGGTATAACAATTAGCTTTTGAGATTCGTTTGAGAACGAGCTGAAGCCGAATTTGAAGTTGTGAGGAATCTGCCTTCTCCACCGAAACAAGGTAAAAGCACGATGACAGTGGTTGACTTACCTCAGCCCATATCCGTGAGTAGAACACCACATCCGCCAGTGCCGCAACATCCTTCAGCCCATCCCTATCAGGCTTCTCGCACTCAACGCTGACCTTAATCTTGCCATGATATCCATACCTCTCCCTCAACCAGGTAACGCACTGCAACAGCACCTCCGGAATGCGGCCTTCGAAGTGAATCCAAACACCTCCCTGGCCCGTCTCCGACGTCACGAGGGGTTCAATTGCAGCCTTGAACTCTTGCACCGTCATCTCCTCCAGTGGGTTGGCACTGACAATCGTCCTCGTGAGATTGGCTGTGGACTGGATGACGTAGCTGCTCGCAGCGACCTGCTGGCCTTGACGATACTGGAAGAGTCTGGTGGATACATCTGGTAAGGAGGAGATGACGGTCTGCGTATCTGGCGATTTTTGATCAGGGAGAACGGTCAGTAGTGACAGCTCGGTGGCGTAGGTTAGCGTCTCTTGATCGAAATTGTCTGGCGGAAGGAGCTGGGATATGACTTCGAGGGTGTTGGCGGTGTTACCGCCGCGTCGACGAATGAGGTTTGTTGCTCGGAGTTTCGTGTCTTCTTCGGGGAAATGGGGAACTCTGAGGTTATTATCAGTACACTGAGGTCGGGCAAGGAGTGATGTAGTGCACACGAAAGAATAGTGTCCATGTAGACCGCGCCCACGCAGATGATGTGCGGCATAGTTGGGTCAGGAAGTAACAGTGCTGCAGTCACGGAGTACATCTCATTGTATTTTCTGTGGAACTTACTGTTTGCTATGACGTCAGATCGCGTTGCGGTGGAAGGAACGGCGGTTGTTCATATTTACATTGATTCATTGATTTGGAGACCTTTCGCGCCGTGCTACTCAGTAGAATATCGCTATGTGACATTGGGCTTCTATGCTCCTCTCCGCACATTCGTACTCATAAGTGTAATCTTTTTCTTTTTCTTGCCTTTTCCGCCAGCGGGTTTCTTCGCAGCTACTGTTGATGACTCACCCTCTTCTCCTAACGACATAGCCTGTGCTTGAGCAATCATCTCTTCCTCTTGCAGCAAATCCTTCTCCCACCCTTGCAGCCAACCATCATCAGCATCGTGATCTAAAGGCGCGAGCACTGGTGACGCGCCTGCTATAGCGGTTGTGCCCCAAACAGTTCGTGGGGCAGACGGGCTGGTGGATGGAGAGGCCAAGGAAGCAAATCCTTCGCCTCGCCGGGCTGGCCATGGTGGTGAGTTTGACGCATCCTCACCATCAGCGGTAGGCTGACCATCGGGATTGCTCGCAGATGCCAGAGGTAAGAAATCAGCCGCAGAAAAACGCTCGGTTATACTGGGCCGCTTCCTTCGAGCTGAGTTGAATTCGGCGTACTCTGCTTTTTCCGCTCGTAGCCTCGCCTTTTCTTCACGGCCCTCCTTGTCTTGGTGTTTCTTCCGCCGCTTGTCAATATCAGTCCTGAATCGCTCTAGAACTTCAGGCGCAACAGTATCAGTCCAGTCGCATTCCAAAAAGCTGACCTCACAGCCATACGGCAGATGCGCAAGATACTTTGTGCGTTTCCTAAGCTCGTCATCAACAACGTGACCGGTAGACACATGCTCCACACGCGGTAGGATCGTAGCAGGGAACAGCGCAAAGTTCTCGAAAGCAGCTTTAAGAATGCGGATGTCGAGCGGAGCCAGGTAGTAGTGCATGAGCGCCTGGTAGAAGTAGTATTCGGACGGCGTCCGGCTTTGGTCGTGGTGTTGTCGATTGCGGATCTCAGCGAGCGTTGCTGGGATGCTGGTGCGTGACGTTTGCGAAGACATTGACATCTTCCTCTGTTGGCTGCTCTCAATAGGCGTCGTCTCAGACTCTCCAGCAGTGTCACGGCCAGAAGGGAAAAACTCGGGCGCGTCTTCGCGAAACACAATCGGTGCCCTCTTCGGTTTGGGTTCTGTTGGCTTGAGTGCAGACTCCGGGGGATTCCCAATCCCGCGAATCTTCTCTTTCGACTCTTCGATGTTGCGAATAGCCTTCTTTGCCCACTGCAGATTATCCTCGCCAAACATGACCTCGTCTTCCTCGGCCTGCTGGCGCAACTCTGAAATCTCCTGATCAAACTGTTCCGTCATGTAGTCTTCTCCACCTCGAAGTACGCGTGCATAATCCATGACCTCTGCAGCAAAGTACCAAGGGATGTCTTCGTCCTTGCCCAGTACTTCAGCGCCATCGCGGGGCATGGCTAGCGTGCTTCCAGCTGAGCGCATGACCAGGCGAAGTACAACATCGCCGCCTTCCCGCGGCGGCTCTCCCTCTTGTCCGACATACCAGCGTACAGGTCTTGTTTCGGTCGCATAAATGGTGTCGAAACACAACGGACACTTCTTGGAGCGGGCTCTCTTTACCGGCTGCTGGCCCTCGTCCTCTGAATGCATGTAGCGAATGAGGCAGGGCAAGCAGAAGATATGCCCGCACCGAGCCATTCTAGGAGCTACTGGAGTCCCGAGGCAGATGGGACACGACGCGTCCTGGGAGACTGACGAGGCCAAGATCTGAAGGACATTGTTCCAGTCCAAATGGATATCGGCATCTACGCCTTGAGCGCGATAGTCACCACGCGGATCGACAATGAAGCGATAGTTCGCATGCACATATCTAGGTGGCGTTGTTAGTCGTGATGGCTGTCTGAAACAGATACGCGGCGTACCTCGCTTTGTCAGAGGCATGGTAACCAGAGCCAACGCCCCAGGTGGGCGTGCGTCTGTAACCCCTGCCGTGGCTATGACGATCATGGTGGTGATGGTTCTGTGGACGAGGTGGGAGATTGAAGTTCATGAGATGGGTGATGGACGTCTGTCCCTTGCGGTTGCCGTATGGACGCATGGCGAGCTGAGCTGTCAGTACTAGGCGCCTGCTCAGGGCGTTTGCACGCACCGATTCAGCAATGGCATCCTCGTCGGACTGCCGGAACTTCTTCGAGCCCTTGTTCTGCTTCTTGGCCGCCTGGTTGTTCCTCGGGACGGGCGAGTTCTTGAACGGAAGACTGCCCCGCTGCTGGCCGAAGAAGTTGACGGTGGCAGAGGCGGACTGGTTCTGCGCAGGCGATTGCGGGGCGGCGGGCGCAGAGGCTTTGGAGGACGAGGCGGCCGAAGGTGGGTTCGAAGACATGATGCTACCCGCGCGAGGGGCTCACGATGACGGCGTTCCGGCGCTATGCACAGCTCTATCCCAACACGAGAACAAAGGGAAAGAGAGGCGCACGGCGGAGAGGGGAGAAGTGTGCGGAGGGTGATTGCGGGCACTAGTTGGTATGGGTTGTGAGCGTTTGGGTCCCCCAGAGGGATGGACTTGGAGAGTCAGAGAGGTGGCGATCGGTGGACAGCCGTCATGGCTGGACCATATCACGTGGTCATGAGTGTCTAAGCTGCTTCTGGGCCTGCCCCGTACCGATGCCTCCATTGCAAAGGGCTTCTGCACAGAAACTGCACAGACAATGTCGACGGCATGCAAGCCACACAACTTTTGGGGCATGGAGGGGCTTCGGCGTGGTGCTCCATGTCAGCGTTGAAGCTTTGAGCAAGGGTTCGACCGCCGGCGAGATGACTTCATCGGCCTCACGGCGTGGAAGCAGGCACGCCTCGCACGGCGATGCATGTGGATTGAGGCAGACTGTGAGGGCTGCACAGCCGTCCAGACAGTCAGCTAGTCGAGTACTGCAAGTGCATGGCCGCTTCGACTTGAGGCGTGCGCGCAGCATTCACTGACTCGACGTGGTGACGGCTGCTCTGCGACGGCCGCACAGACTCGCTTTGCTTTCGCTTTCAAGTCCGCAGCTCTGCACCTCCATCGCCGGCCAGCGCCCCCTCTCCACCACGCCGCCCTCCCCCCACGCATCCTCGCGCCTCCCATCGCCGGGCAGCCTCGACTGCACTCATGTCGTGCTGATACAATGACAGCGTGTCTGGCCCGCCACCCGCCTGCCCGTTTCCCGTCGCCGCCCGTCGCGCGACCCGCCGCCGCCGCCCAGCAGTAATTGTTCGACGGCATTATCGCCGCCTGCGCGCCTTGCCCGCACCGCCGCCGCCGCGTCGCCCGCCCATCAGGCGGCTCTTGCAGCTCCCCGCCCGCGCGCGCCCCCTCGTTGCCTCGCAGGTTGGACGCCTGGTCGTGCTGACCAGCGCCCGCCATCGAGGCAACATCGCCGCCTGCCGCCCATGATGCCAGGCCATCTTCCGCCCGGTGCGCCGTTCCACCAGGGCCGGAAGCAGATGGACCACCCGTACCAGTACCACTACGTCCCGCCGCCGCAGACGCACTCGCCCGTCTACCACAACCCCTACGCGCCCTACCACCACCCCCAGCACTATGGCCCGCCGCACGGCTACCCGCCGCAGATGCCGCACATGCAGCAGTGGAACCCCTACCACCAGCCGCAGCCGCAGTACAACATGCCGCCGCGCCCCTTCCAGCCCCAGGCTTCCCCCGTCGTCGTCTCCTCGCATCCGCACATGGCCGCCCTGCCCCCCGTGAACCGTTCGCTCGGGCAGACGCCGCCCATTGTCCACTCTCACACGCCCCCGGTGCAGCGCATACACACCCCTCAGCGCGCCCCATCCTCGCCCTCGGTCCACTCCCAGGTGCAGATGCAGTCTCCTCCGCCGCCAGCTCCTGCCGCCGCCGCCAGCTCTTCTCCTATTGTCGAGACGAAGCCTGCGCAGCCTGCCCCGCCCTCGACGCCACCTCAGCCAGCGACCTTCACGCCCTTCTACCCGCCGTTGCCTTGGCTGTCAGTGCCCGACGCAGACTTCCCCGCTCGTGCTGCTGGTCGGAGGAGGAGAAAGAGGGGTCCTGTGCACGCTCAAGAGCAAGGCCTCGCTCTGCCCTCGCGCGAGCAGGATGTACACGAAGACACCAAGGCCACCGAGGAGACAGGCAATGGCGAGCTCGAATCCGCGGGCGAGCCCGAAGAGTCACAGGCTTCCACCATCGCCGTGCCTTCTGACGCTGAGGTTGACACTCCATCCACTTCTCACCCTCCCTCCGAGATCGATGTTCCGTCAGTCCAGCAGCCTGCTGCCCTCCCAGCTGCTTCTGCCCAGAAGCACGCCCGCAACACCACCAAGCCGGCGGTACCGCTCATTCCCATCAAGCCCGCCAAGGCGGCGAGCGCCGCATCCACAACGCAAAAGTCGGCCAAGTCACCACCTGGTGAGAAGCCCCAGCCGAAATCCATCGACGAGGCTGCTGCGCCTGCCCCAGAGACCGCCAGCGCTGAAGAAGCGCCTAAACCTGCAGCACCTGCTGCGCCAAAGTCATGGGCAGAGCTGCTCAGGGCGAAGAACGCAGCAGCCGCGCCGCAAGTTCAGCCTCAGGCACAATCTCCAGCAGCGACAAATGGTGCTGTGAGCACCAACGGTCCAACGGCTCCAAAGAGCAACTCGCTCGCTGATGTCCTGGCTTCGTACTCTGTTGACGCCGAGAAGAAAGTGTCCTTTATCGAGCCTCGCGGCCTTGTGAATACTGGCAACCTTTGTTACATGAATTCTGTAAGTCCTCAAGCTTTACTCCCTTGACTGCCTGCTAATCTCAGACAGGTCCTTCAAGTACTTCTATTTTGTGTGCCCTTTTATGATTTTCTCGACCAGACGGCAAAGCGAGCTGTGCATAGCTTCAAGTCTGAGACCCCGCTTGTTGATGCGATGATCGACTTCCTACGTGATTTCAAGGTCATTGACTCGGCTAGCACGGTCGAGCAGCTGCGCCTGCGCCTGAAGACCGATGAGTTGGAACAGTATGGCGACCCTCTTACTCCTGAGTACGTCTACGACACCATCAGGCGTCTGCCTCGCTTCGATAACATGAAACGCGGCTCTCAAGAGGACGCTGAGGAGTTCTTGGGTTTCCTCCTAGCTGGCCTACACGACGATTGCGCTCTTGTCATCAAGAAAGGCCAGGCAGACGCTGCACAGAGTGGAGTGTCACAAAAGACGGAGCGATCGAACTCGGCAGATGGTGGATGGCTCGAAGTTACGGCGAAACAGAAGACTTCGGTCACCCAGTCCTCTGGCACTGTCGAGGTCGAGACGCCTATTACAAAAATTTTCGGTGGCAAGCTTCGCTCCGAGTACAGGAAGTCTGGTCAGAAGCCTTCAGTCACTTTCGAGCCCTACCAGCCCTTGCAGCTGGACATCGGCGAACCGCACATCAACAACATCTCGGACGCACTGAAGAACCTAACGCGTCTCGAGACTTTGGACAGCGCTGGGAGTGGTTCTCGTGCTTCTACGAAGCAAGTTCACATCGAGACTCTGCCGCCAGTTCTCATCCTTCACCTGAAACGCTTCCACTACGATGAGAAGGGTCCACAGAAGATCTGGAAGAAGATTGGCTACCCTCTGGAGCTGGAGATTCCAAAGGAGGTCTTCCCCCAGCACAAGCGTGGAGGATACCAAGCGCAAGGCGGGTTCCCCAAGTACAGGCTTACAGGTGTTGTCTATCATCACGGCAAGAACGCGAGTGGTGGCCACTACACTGTTGACCTTCGCCGTCAAGAAGGTCGAGAATGGATTCGCATGGACGACACAATTCTTCGTCGAATTCGTGCCGAAGACGTCGCCGAGGGCGGTGCCGAAGAAGACCCTAAGCTTCTCGCTGCCGCTCTTGAGCAACACAAGAATGACGCTGGAAAGAGCAAGAACTTCTTTGCTCAGATTGATATTGACGAGGAGGCTTCTGACAAGGGCGGTTGGAACCAGGTCAATGGCACAGACAAGAAGGACAGCGCGAAGAAGTGGGCTGGTGTCGTAAACGGCACAGCGACACCAACTTCAGCTGGAAAGAGGACTCCTCTTGCAAAGGAGAACGTGAGGGACAACAAGGTGGCATACATTCTGTTCTACCAACGCATCGAGTCATGAAAGGGTGGACTCGAGCAGGGACAGGCATGGCGTATGCTCATGATTCACACGACCAAAAGTCATTAGCAGCATTGCACATGGCATGGAAAAGCATATCCACAAGCGCAGAGCCGTGGATGAGCGTTCATCGGCACAGTTTGTTGGTGCACAAAAGAGAGGAGGAGCATCTAGGAGAGCAAGATACCCTTATAGGGCGTCAGATATAGGAAGAAAGACGATGTATAATTCACTTACAGCCTTATGATAGGGTGATGTTGCTTGATTCGTCTGTGCGCTGCTGCCCCTCCACCCCACCTTCCCCGAACGTCGAGCTCTCACAGCTTGATAGTCTTGACAATCACAACGACAAGCAATTGACGCCCACAATGCTCATCACAGAGACGCACAAAGATGTGCCCACCCAGGCGGGCGGCGACATGAGTGCGTAGCAAGCTGGAACTACCTTCTTCTGCTACTGAAGCTCACTATCACCTAGGGGTCTTCATCTTCCACCCAACCATTGCCAACTACCCCAAAGCAAAGTTCCCCGGCGTCGTCGTATTCTCAGAAATCTACCAAGGTGTGTGACGACTCCAGCAATCAATGGACCAGACGACCTTGATCCTCCGTTGCCCACGTGACATACCATTTACCTTTCCCAAGCACCATTTTACTCGTCTGTACCACTTTCTCCCTCAAAATCCACTAACCAACCCCAGTGACCGGCCCTGTGGCGCGGTTCGCCCGCCAAATCGCCTCACAAGGCTACATCGTGGCCGCCCCCTCTTCCTACCACGAATTCACAGGTCCGGAGCCGCTCGCCTACGACGGGCCTGGCACCGACGCCGGCAACGAGTGGAAAATCACCAAGAAAGTGTCTGCGTACGATGAAGACGCCAAGCTCTCCGTTGACATCTTGCTCGATCTGCCGACGTGCAATGGCCGGATTGGAGCAACCGGTACGTCACCCTCACTCCCCCTCATCCTAACAACGCTCCACTTTTGGTTGCCGTTGCCGCAGTGCTGATATGTATATAAAGGTATGTGTCTGGGCGGGCACCTTGCGTACCGCTGTGCGCTGGACCCTCGCGTAGTCTCCGCCATCTGCTATTTTGCCACAGACATCCACAGCGCGACGCTGGGCGCTGGGAAGCAGGACGACTCGCTGCAGCGCGCAGGCGATATCAAGGGCGAACTCGTTATGATCTTCGGCAAGATGGACAACCATGTCCCACCTGAAGGACGAGATCTGATCCGTAAGACGCTGCACGAGAAGGGGGTAACGTTTAGCTTTTATGAGCCTGCGTGGGCGCAGCGTGAGTCTTTCCTTTATATCCCTTTCATATCTACGATATGTCTCGGGGGGTTGAGACAGGCGAAGAGGTGGTGAGGAATTGTGCTAATGCAGCGCAGATGCGTTCATCCGCGACGAACTCAGCAAAGGACGTTACGACGCTGCGTTGTCCGGTATCTGCTTTGAGATGCTAAAGGAGCTGTTCAACCGCACACTGCGGTCCGATCTTGGGCCCCGGAGCGGCGGAGACGTAGAGATCGAGGACATCTGCTGAGCGGGCGCGGACAAAGAGCACATAGTAGCAATCAGTGGCCCTTATCACCAGTGTTTTGCGGAGTGAACGAAGAATAGTCATTACTCGAATAAGTACTCGCGTGGGTATTCCAGATCGCTCGCTCCCAGCCCTGCAGCAGTCGAGCCGCTCCGGTCACCGATTGACGGCGTCAAAGCGACACGCCAACTTTCAGATGGACCTCGTATCTGCCATAATGCTCCGCCCGCTCTGACATTCCACCTTCCCACTCGAACTTCCCTTCTCCTCACCACCCTGTCCCCGTTCATCTACGCGCGTCGAATCCCCTTCCTCACCCTCCCAATCTCCCTCTCCAGCGCCCTCAACTCCCCCGCCACACCTGCCAACCTCACCACTGGCCCGTCCACAGCAGCGACGAAGGAGGATTGCGCGGTGCGCAGGGCGGGCGGAACGAGGATGCCGAACATGCGGATGGGATCTGGATGCCGTTCTATGCTTGGATTGGGGGTGGGCTGTGGGAGGGCGGGGGGTGAGGTATCTTCTGCGGCTACTGACTGTGGTTCGAGGAGGGGCTTGGGATCTTCTTCAGAATCCTCTGCAGAATCCTTTGTAGAGTCCTCTGCAGAGTCCTTTACGGAGTCCTTCGCAGAGTCCTCCGCAGGGGACGGCTTGTCCTTCTCTTTCCCTGCCAGCGTCGAGATGGCGGAGTAGTCGAAATGTGAGTCCCCCCTCTGGCTCTGGGTCAGCAGACTGTGCTCGTCAGCTGGCTCTTCGTCTCTTCCCATGAAACGGCTGATCGTACATTCTCCGCGTCGCCTGCACGCGTTCATCGTAGCTGTCCTGCCCGTAGTGCACGCCCGAGCGGTTGTGGAAGTTTGCTTGGGTGAGGGAGAAGAAGCCCTTTTTCCTTACAATCAGTACTGCACAACAGCGAGAGGCGGGATAGTGGGGCGATTACGGAGGATAGTTGTTTGGAGAGCTGCTGCATGTGTTGCTCGTACGAGTCGAGCGTGTGCAGGTACTGCTCCAGCAAGGCGTCGAGGCGCGAAATCAGTGCATCTTTGTCCACGCCAGATGGGTGAGACGTACTCGAGGGGACCTCAGCCGGGGCTACCGGTTGTATGGCCGCCATAGCAATTTCCAAAGATGCTTATATGGTTGTATAACTAAGGAGACACCGTCCAAGATGCCGTCGATGCGGCTCGAATCCCCGCGGCCGCCATCCCGTATTTGTCCTAGTAGCCCATGTATCTCTGAGTAGTCCATGAAGCTCTCCACGCCCGCACCTCGACGCAGCGCACTCGCACTGCAGCGCGCAACACGGCAATGTCGAAACCAACTCCCTTCCTGCGCCTCTTCAGGCAATACTCCACACACAGCCCCTTCGCCCGCGCGCCCCGCACATGCGCGCGCCCACAATGCCTGCGCACGCCCACCGCAACCCGCGCACAACCGCGCATCGTCTTCTTCGCACAGCGGCGCTTCGCCCACGGCCCCGACGGCCTGGATCCAAACTTCGTCTCCATCTTGGATCGACCCGCGAAAATGGCGCGTGTAGGGAAACAGCACGGTCCCGGGCTGATCATCCTGGCCATTATCCCCATCACGGCCTTCCTCCTGGGTTGCTGGCAGGTGCAGCGGCTGGGGTGGAAGACGGAGCTGATCGCACGGTTTGAAGATCGATTGACGTTCCCGCCGTTGGAGCTGCCGCTGCGGATTGACGAGAGCATGGTGCAGGATTTTGATTACAGGAGGGTGTATGCTACGGGAAGGTTGAGGCACGATCAGGAGATGCTGATCGGGCCGCGTTTGCAGGATGGCGAGGATGGGTATACAGTTGTGACGCCGCTGGAGCGGGTCGACGAGCGGGGGAACAAGCATAAGGTGTTGTGCTGTAGGGGGTGGATTAAGAAGGATGCAGTGAAGCAGTGGTTTAGGAAACAGAATGGTGCATTGCCTGAGGGAGAGGTGACGGTTGAGGGGCTGTTGAGGGTACCCCCAAAAGGGAACATGTTTACACCCAAGAACGAGCCGGAGAATGGGAAGTGGTTTTTCCCCAACGTTGAGGAGATGGCGGAGTGGAGCGGAAGCCAGAAGGTGTGGATTGAGGAGACAATGAGTGAGTTCTTTTGCTCGTGTTGGGGTATGGCTGAAGGGTATCTAACGTGTGCCAGCTCCGGACCTGCTCACGAACTATGAGCGCGAACCGAAGGGCATACCGATTGGACGCGCGCCCACGGTGAACCTGAGGAACAACCACACGCAGTACATCTTCACATGGTGCGTCACTTTTTCCAGTCCAATACGACTGTCCGCTAATGGCTGCAGGTATGCACTAAGCTTCGCCACATCGATCATGTTCTGGATGGTCGTCAAGAAGCCGTTATCCGGCACACAGCGGCGCGTGCGCCACAGCTCCGACTGGTCCTAAGACCATGAACCCGCACACCTTCTGACTTCAATCTTCGTCTTCCTCTTGTACAGTAGGCAAGCGTTTGCGCTTCTGACTTTTGAGTTTAGGCTGCGGTTCCATTCTCAGCTGCTGCAGCAACTCCCTAGGCAGCATTTTCTGCGCAAGCGAGAAGCTTGTTGCATTGCTGCTCGTCTTGCGGGTTCTGGTCTTGTCAGCAATGATGTAGGATATGATGGGCCTGTACGTATATGTACAGTAAGCGAGAAATGTAACATACCTCCGCATGAGCGCGAGGACGTCGCTCTCTTCAATGGACCTTCGACCAGCGTGCTGTGCGTACGCAGCTAGGTCTATACCCATCTGCTCGAAGAAGTCGTCCGTGGTCTGTACGAGGACGGCGAGTGCGTCTTTGTTGAGCTGCGCCTTGCTACCCTGCGATTTCATGAAGCTGAGTGCTAGCTTCTTGACTGGTGCAGCTGGGAAGGATGGGTACTCCAGGCCGACTCGCGATAGCTTTACTTCTTTTCGTCGTGTGCCCATGCGCTTCTGCACTGATTCTGAGGCTTCGGGGGCTTGCAGGCTGCGGTCGAGTGCAGACTCTTCCTCGCGGTAAGCAACAAGCTCCTCGTCGTCTCCACCTGGATCAGATTCCCAGCCTGCCATGACTAGTGGTTCTGTGCGCTCGTCTAGCTCTATCTCTGTCTCTTGTGGATCGTCGAGCCCGGGCACTTCTTCTGTTTCCAAATTCTCGTCCTCTTCTGCAACATCGGGCAGCGCAATCGTTTCGTCATACTCAGCCTCCTCCAGAGCTTGCTCTTCATTAGGCGCCCGTATCCGTTCCGGGATGTGGAATCTGAACGTGGGCTCCTCAGTCTCGTCTTCTCCTTGCCCGAAAACGCCCAAGTCTGCGTCGCTGTAAGGACCGTCACGCCGCCCTGTCAGGGCTTCAACTGTATCTTCATCCTCCTCCACAATTGTCTGGTCAAACAAGGGATCAAATGCTCCCGTACGCCGCCTGTTTATGAAGGTGCCGTCGATCTCGAACTCCTCGTTCACTGCGCCCAGTTCACTGAGGTCTGCAAAGCGCTCACTGACTCGTCGGCTGTATCTTGGATCTTCGCTCAGAGCTCGTCGCCCGAATTCGAGGGATTGAACAGTAGCTCCGTCGACGTCGTCGGGTAATTCTGGTAGTATAGACTGCCTAGGTGGCCGTTCATGGAAGCTGTCGTCATCGTCGTACATATCCTCAAGAGGCATGCTCAGTCGGGGTGCGGCGACATCGGGGCTATCTGCGACATCCGGCAGGTCGAGGGCGGAGTGTCGACTTCGACGTGGTAGTGTCTGTGGTTCTGGCTCGACCGGGCGAGTGTCGCGTGCGAGTGCTGAGAGACAATCAGTAGGAGTTTGAGGCAAAGCACTAAGTCGACACACCTCTGCTAAGGTTGCGCAAGAGGTCTCGAGGCGTCTCTCGCTGCACCCTCCCGCTCCTGCGCCGGTTGTTTCCTGGCGTGCGCGCGGCATTGGCCCGCTCTCTCAAGGCTCGGATCGCATGAGGTGTGGTTGGGGCAGCTCTGCGCGCTGATATCGGTCGTGTCGCCGGTCCTCCTCGTGGTGTCCTCGCAACGGTACCTGGCGTACGAAAGGTGGGAGTTTTGCGGCTGCCAGGTGTGGGGCCTGCGCTGATTGCGCGGCGGAAGGGAGTAATAGGCTCGGTGCGTGCGGTAGCATTCGGTGTCGCAGCTACTTCCGGAGACAAGCGCTGCTTTTTGCGCGCAGATTCGGCCATGGTTGCGTTGCCGTAAGAATGCAACACGTAGATTGTGCTTTGTTGATGAACGTCAATCAACAGGGAAGTCGCGTTCGGCATGTGGACGCGACTTCCCGCTAGCGTGCCTTCCTTATCGATATGTCGGTGTACTTTTTGGCACTTTTTTGTTGCGCAATCGCCGTCACATATCTTTGAACAAATCACAAACAACATGTCAGACTCAGATTCCGAAGGCGGTGTGCCCCTTATTGAAGCAGAGTTCGACGTTACAGCGAATTCGAAGAAGAGGAAGGCCGAGGCGGATGCTGAGGGTGGCATCGACAGCAAGAAGGAAAAGAAGAAGGCGAAGAGAAAGCAGAAGAAGCAAGCCAAAGCAAAGAACATTGACGAGGACGATCTGGATCAAGAGCTGGGCGTGAATCATGCCTTTGAGCGTATGGATGGCCAGCTGGTGGCGGACTATGTGAACGCTCGAACACGACTATATGGCAAAGACCTGAGCAGCGTTGAGCTCGAAGACAAGTTTATACCTGGTACGCATTGCGGTGTCGAACATCAAACTCACCACTGATTCGAGTAGCACGAACCGTGTATGACAGCACCAGCTACAGCGAGCCTCGAAAGCTGGAGAATCTACCCGCGTTTCTCAAGAAGCAGTTTGGCGACTTAAAGGCCACGTCAAATAAGCCGCCTGGAGCACCGCACACGATTGTTGTCACTGCATCTGGCATCCGAGCGGCTGATGTGTGCAGGTCGCTCAAGACTGGCCTGCCCAAGCAGGGCGTCAAGGACGCCAAGGTAGAGAAGCTGTTTGCAAAACATCTGAAGCTCGCAGACCAAGTTGCGAGTCTGAAGAAGAACAGGTGTGTGTAATGCGCTGATTCCGAGTACGTTTGCTGACTTTGTGCAGGGTGGACTACGGCGTTGGGACGCCTGACCGATTGTCTGCACTGCTCGAGGAGAAAGCGCTGTCTACTGAAAATCTCAAGCGGGTGGTCATTGATGTCTCATACATTGACCAGAAGAAGCGCGGCATCCTCGACATGAAAGACCTGCACGAGCCGCTGGTCAAACTACTGCTCAGGAAGGAGTTTCTGGGGGAGGACAAGGAAGCGGGCGACGAGCTGTTTGTGTTCTACTAGAGAGGATACATGGTCGGCAGCAGAGAGCCATCGGAGTTGCAGCAAGATACCCAAAGCTAGATAGCCTGAAATAAACACTCGACACACGCTGGCTCGGAGACCAGTTGCAGGAAGGTGCGGCCTCGCTAGGCTCAGGACTCGCTGTCTCGGAAGTGCAGGTTCAAAACACGCGCTGATGCACGACGGGACTCGCACCATGCACGGGCGCTGTGATTCGGCGGAGGCAAACGCAAAAGCAGGAGCCCACATGTTTGCCTTGGCCGCGTGAAGCGGACGGGCGGCGAATAGAAGGTGCAGGCGTGGAAAATGCAGCGCGCAGGGCGAATCAGCGCGGTGCACGCCCAGCAGCAGAGGGGAAAGGCTGCAGCAGGCCCCACGGGCCATGACAGGAGCGTGCGCGCGCAGTGTGTCAAGCCAGCGCAGCGCAGCACCGCGCGCTGTGGCTGGGGCAGCCGGTGCCTCGCGTGCCAGAGCCAGAGCCAGCGCCAGCGCCAGTGCCAGAGCCAGTGCCAGCGCCAGTGCCAGGTGAGCGCGCTGCCGCCTGAGAGGTCGAAAGAGCGGTATGCAGGCGGCCGACGAGCGCACCCAGGCCTGAATGCCGTCGACGGACCGGCCATGACGCTGCAAGCGGGCTGCGAATGGCGAGCAGCAGCGCGCCTGGGCGAGCGAGCGGCAGGCCGATCCGTGCGCGGTGCCTATCAGCGCAGGGCAGGGCAGGGCAGGGCAGGGCAGAGGGCTGGCTGGCCGTGGTGAGGGTCGGGCGCGGTGTCGCAGGCCTGTTTGATATGTGCGAGCGCCGTGCGAGGCCCCGCGGTGCTGCCGCTGCCCAAAAGCACGACGCACCCCAGGGCGCTGGCTGCAGCTGCCTCTGCATATCCCTCCGTCTCGTCCTGCGTCGCCGTGTCCGTGACCGTGGACCGTGGACCGCGTACCGTGTGCCTGCCGCCCTGCCCTTAGAGTGACGACTATTGCCCGCGCGCCCACCCAGGCCACCGCCCGGCCACGACTCGACCGACCCCCGCGCGCTTCGGCCCACCCAGTCGACTCGCGCTCTGCAAGCTCAACCCGCCGCCGCCAAGCGAAGACGCCCCCCTACCTACTGCAGATAGCTCCCGCGCCCTCTGCAGACGCTGCGAAAAGCGAAAAGAGCTGCGACTGCTGCTCGACGAGGCCCCGTTCCATCTCCCAGCTGCCCGCCCCGCGCCCTCCTGCCCAGCCAGCTCCACTCGCTCGCCGCCCGCCCCAGCCAGAGCCGCCGCCGCCAGGGCTCCGCACCCGCATACCTGCCTCCTACCCTAATCCGACGACGCGTCGCTAATCCACAATGGCCGCCCCCGCGACCCAGTCCCTCAAGGTGCGCCCACGAGAGCCCCTGTGCCGTGCTGCTGACTGACTGCCGCCAGTGTGTCGTGACCGGCGACGGTGCCGTGGGCAAGGTGAGCCTCTGCGTGCTGCTGTGCTGTTGTGCGGCGGGCTGACCGTCCAGACATGTCTCCTCATTTCCTACACAACGAACGCCTTCCCTGGCGAGTACATCCCCACTGTGTGAGTATCGCCGCCTCGCGCGAGCACCCGCGCCGGAGCTAACACGCCGCGCCCCAGCTTCGACAACTACTCGGCGAACGTAATGGTCGACGGCAAGCCCATCAGCCTGGGCCTGTGGGATACTGCCGGCCAGGAAGACTACGACCGACTGCGGCCGCTCTCATACCCCCAGACCGACGTGTTCCTCATCTGCTTCTCCATCGTCAGCCCGCCGTCGTTTGACAATGTCAAGGCAAAGGTGAGTCCCAACAGCCACTGACGTGCCTCGCGCAGCTGACAGGGTCCAGTGGTACCCCGAGATCGACCACCACGCGCCCGGTGTCCCCATCATCCTCGTCGGCACAAAGCTCGATCTGCGCGACGACGAGGCCACCAAGGAGTCGCTGCGCCAGAAGAAGATGGCCCCCATCCAATACGAGCAGGCAGTCATGGTCGCCAAGGAGATCAAGGCGCAGAAGTACCTCGAGTGCTCTGCCCTTACACAGCGCAACTTGAAGAGTGTCTTTGACGAGGCAATTCGGTGTGTACATCGCCATCAGGCCAGCGTCCCCGGCTAACAACACACAGCGCCGTCCTGAGCCCTCGCCCCCAACAGTCGCAGCAGAAGAAGAAGAGCAAGTGCACCATCTTATAAGCGGTGACATGCACCGCAGGCACGGTGCCGATCAGGCGTGCTGATGGACACCCGGGAGCTTGAATATAATGCGTCCATCGCCGCAGCGCCAGCCTGCAGAAATGAACATTCCCACCTACCCAGCACACTCCCACAGCGAGCCCTCTTGCTGCTGCTGTTTCCTCATACCCTCATACCTCGACATCTGCTTAATAGCATCTTGCATACCTCTCGGCGGCGAATCGGACAGGAGCAATGTCTGCGCTTACGAGCCGTCTTTTGCTGCATTACTCTCCTTTGGCGCGGTGGACTGCGGATCTGAACTTAGCATTTACGATAGACCCTTGTCTTCTGAATATCACGCATTGGTTTATGATTGGCTGCGGGCAGTGACTATGGTGATGCGCGGGTGATTTGCACTGTGCTCGGTCGATCCATTGGACTGGACAGCAATTGCATCGTGACGAGGCTTGACAAATGTCTGCAGGATCTGCGATTATCCTCAGTACTATCTCCTCGACTTTGCCAATTAATTCTGCTGCCTGGCGAAGACATTCAGATCTCTGAACAGTGACAGCCAATCACAGCTCTCGCATCGCCGCTAGTAAGCTCCGAGGAGCCTTCGAGAAGACAGGCCTCGGACATTTGCCATCACTCTTCCACACCACCACAGCAACACTCCACGACCCTCAACAAACACCTCAACCCATCATCAATCATGCCTCGTCAACGTGGAGGAGCTGCGCCTGTCCGCCCCAGGCCTACCGTCCCTGCCGCAAAGCCCGCGACCACCGCTCCGGCACCCGCCCGCCAGCACTCGACTGCCGCGGCGCCCTCGCCTTCGCCCGCCGCTCCTGCTGCTCCCCCCGCGGCTGCTGCCCCCCAGGGCCCCGGTCTGTTCGGCCAAATGGCATCGACCGCTGCGTAGGTTCCCCCACGGCATCCATGCACACAAGGCACCAACTGACAAACCCCAGCGGTGTCGCAGTCGGCTCCTCAATCGGCCACGCAGTTGGCGGCTGGTTCAGCGGCGGCAGCAGCGCGCCCGCCGAGGCCAACCCCCAGAGCACCGAGTTCCAGCAGCAGCACCACGTCAACACCTCGGCGCAGGCGCAGTCCGGGCCGTGCGCCGAGAACGTCACTTCGTTCCGCAGGTGCATGGATGAGAACCAGGGCAGCCTGACCATCTGCGGGTGGTACCTCGATCAGCTCAAGGCTTGCCAGGCTGCGGCTGGGCAGTACTAGAGAGGGAGTGCAGGGAGTGCACAGAGTAGGGGCGGGAGAGATGGAGATAGACGACTCGCATATGCATACTCGCGTTGCTTAAGGAGAGGAAGTGTAATATACAACAACAACAAACACCAGCATTGAATCAGAATCAGAATCACCACTTGGCTATACATCTAGTCGGTTCTCAGTCCGCGCCACCGCGGCAGGAAACAAAAAAATATCAGAGTCCCAGTTTAACCGTCGTTGAAAAAACTCATCGTTCATCACTGCGTCTACATCACCCTCCTCTCCACACCCACACACTCTTCCCTTCCACTCCCACGCCTCACAATGCAGTCCATCAAGACCGACTCTCTGCGCTGTCGCAGCAGAACCCTCTTGTAGGCCGTCACAGCTGTCATGATTGAGTTGTCCGCGCTCGCCTCCTGGCGAAGTTGGCTTGAGTTCAGCTGAACGGGGAGAAACTCGTTATGCTAGCTGGTCAGTCATGGCAGCAAGGGGCCACCGGCATGCTCTGTGTGTCCAGCTCCTGGGGCTGCTGTTGAGGCCAAGCTCTTCGAGACTATTGTGATGTGACGTCCCATTATAGAGGCCGCCGATCACGCGGCATAGTCATGTTGATTGCTTCATGCTTCGATCCATCACCAGAAGCTCGTGGGGACCGATCCGCTTGTGTGCTATTCTTTGTTTCTTGCATGGTCCAGCATTCGCGAGCAGATGGAATGCCATTGCGGTGACCTGTACTCGGGAATGAGGTGGCATTGTATAACTCTTGATGTTATTGTCCTTATGTAACGTACGTAGATGCATAAAGATTCAGATATAGATCATACTGGCCGACAGTATTGGAAGCAGACGTGTCCTGTCTGAGAGGACCTGCTGATGTTGTAGCCTTGAGGTTTTGTCCTTGACGCACGAATCGCGCCATTGGGTTCCACTCGAGGGGAGAGAAATTGGTGTACTGGCTCTGAGCGAGAGGTTGTGCTGTGTCGCAACCCTACAGACTCACCTGCGAAGCTACAGCCATTCGTGGCAGCCAGTATTCACATGCGAGTATGCATCGAACAGTGTTTAGTAATGTGGACCACTGCAAGCCTTGTGCAGTGCTGTGCTCCGACCAATACGTCCATCGTGTCGCAGGGGCAACGGAACCCTTCTCCTACATGACCGTACCTCGTAAGTCTATTGTGCGTACATTGAATCCACGTACGGCTTCAGTGCGCACAGTCCAAACTCGACAGCTTCCTCCGTCCTGATGGTCCTGCTGCCTTGCCCAGGGACAAGATTGACCCACGAATCAAACAGTGTATGCGCAGTCCCCTTGCCCAATCCTTTCTCGGCGAGCACAGGATCGTTGGCAACCGCAGGCTCGATGCCAGCAACGCCACCGAAGACAAGTAATAGGTGGTTGAACTTCTCGGGGGCCTGCACCGAGGGGTTTTTGGTAGTTGATGGGATCAAGTCGCGTACGTCTACGCCTCTCTCAGATGTTCCAATAGTGAAGTCGTAGCCGTCAGGGAATTCGCACTCGGAGAACACGGTGCTGAGTGAAGACGCTTTGCGTACGGAGTAGCCCCAATAGTAGCCTGCTTCTTCGCGTGGTAAGGTCGAGGAACACGCCGCAGCCTCTAGGCTTTCGCACTCAGCTTGCGATAGATGTGGCCAGTTCTTGGGTGGCTCCGGATTAGAGAAACGCACTGTCGTGCGCATCGCGGGCTCGATTGGAGCGCCTGGCGGCACTGGAACAACGACTGGGAATGGTAGCCCGCATTTAATGTACACATGCTGTCCCTCTTCTTTGCGGCCTTTTTTCTTCGAGCTGTTTCTGCCTGGCGGAGGGTCTGCAGGGCCAACGACGACGCCTTCCCGAAACTGGCACCACTCATGCGGCCGTAAATGATGTGGCATGTCCATACTGGGCAACGTTCCTGTCCATTCAAGATTCTTGTGTTTCTGGAAGATGCTCAAATTCGGATCATCATGGCTATATCTCAGATGTGGTGGGCACTCGGCAAACGCAAGGACGTGGTAGAGGAACTGGTCAGGATTCTGCCAAGGCTCATCTTCTTCAAGGATACTGTCAAGAATCTCCTGCTTTGATTTTGCTTTCTTGCCGCGCGTGTATCGGTCAGAAACCACATTGGGTGTGAATCCGGAGGGATTATCATCAAAAACGACAATCTCATCAACACAGAATACTGCAGCAGCTCGGGCAATGCGTCCTACCTGCATCGTCTTGTGGTCTGGCTTTTTGGCGTTGAGTAACCAGCTTCCCGGTAATGCGATACTGACGGTCCAGTTCCTGGCATTGGTGGGCTTGAACAAGGCCGTAGGGCGTGACGTGTCAATGTCTTCAGCATCTTGGGGATCTGTTCTGCTCTTCTTGTTTGGGCTATCTTGGTGATTTGGCTGATGAATAACTACCGCGGCGTGCTTGCGTTTCTGGAACCGTGTAAGTAATTGTATGTTGTGAATAAAGGATACTCGTACCTTGCTGTCGACCATATTGACTGCGAGCCCGCGATTGTGAATTAACCTATGAACCTTGATAGTAATCTAATGCCGGAATGGCGATGGTATCTGACACGTGAACGCGTGAAAAGAGGATGGCCGAAATTCTAGAGAAGAGTATTTTTGGTCACCTTAGCACGGTCCTGCATTAGCGCGTCAAAGTGGGGCGTCTGTCGATCTCCTGCGTGACGGTAAGGCAGCCACCACCGAGCAATGAGGTAGTCGACGTCTCTTGCCTGTGTCGTCCTTCCCTTTCTTAACTTTCCTTCACAGTTCTTACTACAACCTGCATTCTGTGTAAAAACCATTCGTATTGCATCGGGATGGCCTCAGAATCGTGAGTACACCCCTAGCTACTCTCCGATCCACTGCTCACCTGCGATAGCAAAAGCTCCTTCAGCGACTCGCTGTTCACGTTTTTCGCACTATACCTCACTACCCTCTTCTCTCTCGACACATGGGCTGCTGCTCGTAATTCTCCGTACCGCGAACCAGGCAACAACACCTTCTACCGCCCAGCAAACACACCACCAGCGCGAGACAGCTACCAAGGCGGCATGCACGGTCGCGGTAATGCTGGACCGGGAAGTGGCAGCGGAGGAAATGGCGGCAATGTTGGCAGGGTACCTCAAGCGAGGGACTCACGGCCGCCTATGAAGCTATTTGGAACGGCCGCTTGTGGTGCTTGTATGACTTGACTCTGTTTCCGGATATCCAAACAAGAAGATACGAATAAAGGCATCGTAGCACTCAGCTACTGCCTTTCACTTTCTAGTATCGAACCGCTTCCGCCGCGCTTCAGACATCTTCATACGTGTCAAGAGTACTGACATTTTACTTGTACACCTTTCTACACATCCTCTGATTAGTGCTTCGCATTTCAAGATACCTGAGTACCTACGTTGCACATAAAACGTTTCCTTAGTCTATAAACAGATCTCGATATGTCATCTTTGCGTTTCTCTTGGACACAAATTTCTCACATCGAAAGGTTCTGATTCCCCATGAGCCTCAGCGAGGCTGTATCGGTGAATGGATTCAAACGGATCATGTCTATCCTGCGGCACCTCAGCTAATTATGTCTCTACGTACGATGAGAACAGTCAGTAAGACAGTACGTTAATATACACGCGGATTCTTTCACGCTTCGATGCAGTTGAAATGCCATATCGGATTGCGGTTGCACGGCGTTCTTGCAAAGCTACTGCAGAAGGGTGGACCTAATGGCATTGTGTGACTTCGTTCGATCAGATTTCACTCACGAGTCCGGTCTCTTGATTGTTGTCCTTAAGGGTGCTCAGCCTTCAGAGGCCTCCTCAGCTCCACATCAATCGACAGATGAACCCTCAGAATAGAGTCTGAAGAGGCGGTTGGCAATGGGAATGCCTGGAGCTGTCAGTGGGGCTGCAATCACGTCATATTGTTCCATTCGGCCCATTACGGCTAATCCCGAGGTACAGTAGTACTTAATTATGTCTACGAGTATTCCACAATCTTCTCTCGGACCCCTCATCCGGCCCTCCCACATTCCTCATCTCACCTTACAGATGTCTGTCCCCTCAAAGCACCGCGCAGCATACGTGCACGCCAAAGGCGAAGCGCCTAAAATCGCTGACCGTACCCTCGGCGACCTCAAGCCTGATGAAATCGCGATCAAGATTGTAGCAACAGCAATCAATCCCGTAGACTGGAAGATCCGTGACTATGGACTCTTCCTTGTGCCCAATTGGCAGTATCCTGCCATCCTGGGTTCTGACGGCTCAGGCACAGTAGCAGCTGTTGGTAAGGACGTATCCGACTTCAGTGTTGGAGACCGAGTGTTTTTCCAATCTGGCTACGGCGATGATGATGTTTCAACATTCCAGGAATATATTAAGCTTCCCGCTGAGGTCGTTGCAAAGACACCGAAGAACATCTCTGATGAAGAGGCTTCTGGGATCGTACTTGCATCGATGGCTGTGGCCACTGCATTCTACGACAAGACTGGACAAGGACTGAAAGCACCTTGGGTTGAGGGCGGAAGCAGTGTCGGGAAGGGGAAGGCTGTCGTAATTCTTGGAGGAAGTTCGTCTGTGGGACAGTATGCTATTCAGCTTGCCCGACTGTCAGGCTTCGACCGTATTATCACCAACGCAAGTGCAACGCACCACAATTACCTCGAGAGTCTTGGAGCGCATGTGGTACTGGATCGCAACGCTTCCGGCGTTGAAGACTTTCAAAAGGCATTGGACGGAAAGCCACTGGAGTTCGTGTTCGATACAATCGCCTTCAAGGAAACGCAGACCTTGGGCGTTGAAATCCTGCAGTCGACCAACACCAAGAACTCACGTGTAGTGACTGTAGGCATGGTAAACGAGGAAGCGAAGAAGTTGGGTCAATCTAAGGAGCCGCACGTGGCCATACAGATGATATTGGGCATTGCTCTGAATCCTGATCTACGCTATCTCATCAAGGGCTTGACAAGCAGTCTAGGAGGACAGGACGGGTGGGTTGCTAAGGGAGAATTCAAGCCAAACAGGGTTGAGATCATCAAGGGCAGCCTGGAGAAGCTGCAAGACGGGCTGGAGAAGAGCAAGCAGGGCGTGTCTGGAGTAAAGGTGATTGTACAGTACTAGATGTTCAATGCATATGTCTCGATGCATTGTGCATCGAGACAATACAATTTACACCGATTCTATGAACGTGGCGTGAGCAATGTAACACTCTCCTAATTCAAGTTAGGATATATCTCCAACTAACGGGATGATTGCTTATGCTGTGTCTCTGGTCTTACATGCTGCAGCATTGACTAGATCCATTCGAATTGACGGATTCGACATTGACTTCGGACTCGGAGCCACTCAAATACCATACACTCTGCTTTGGGAACAAAACAGATAAAGGTGAGCTTGAGATTATTTTCCGAGACTACGGAGATGCTATCGTTGATCGATTTGGCGGGGTTTTAGCCTGCTTGCTCAAGCTTCTCAGCCCACCAAAGATCTTTTCAGGTCATGGACGGGCGTTCTGGCTTAAAAAAGGTAAGGAATGAGCTGACTGTGCCATCGTTCTCTGATCATGCTGCCGTGTGTCGATATGGAGGAAGAATTACTGAGTATGGCGCAGTCTCGCATGCCGTGGCACATGTGGCGCAGACTATCGTAAAAGTGCTATACTGCTGAAATTCAGCTGTGGCGGCAAAGATGGCGCGGACACTAGCAGGTGAATTTCACGAGCACGGAGATTGGTCCACAAATCAACATTGAGCGTGGGAGTCTCACTATTCGCCAGTATATATACCGACAGCCAAGACGCACAGGGAGAACAGGTTTGCTTGGCTCGAAGTTCGATTACTTATTAATTTCCAAGCCGTTGTCTGGTCCAAAACTGTGGTCGTGGCTGTACCAAGTCACCTCCTCAGCTCGAAGAGACAGGGAAATCTGGCTAAAATGCCCGATGAGAAACTCTCTTCACAAGAAAGGGCATGGTATGCATCTGAACATGATAGAGACCCGACGAATCATCGTAAATCATGGTGAAAGCAGTCTCTGAACGTCTTCAAGAACCCACTGTCAATGTCCAGCCCCTAAGACATCAACTTCTCCAAGCGGCGTCAACCCATGGACTACCGCAGGCTTACGTAAGGAAGCTCATGCTATGTTTATCGGACCAAATAACCCTGCACAAAATGGATGTAAGCATGAAGAATGGCAACGTTGTTTCAAGCCTTGCCGTGAGATGTTAATAGGACCTATCACGAAACGATCTACAAGCTCGATGACGTCAGACGGAACATATCAACATCATGTCAGTCTCCTGACACTGCCGTTTAATTAACCTCATATGCTTCAATGCTTGGGAAAACATACGCCAAAAGCAAACATGAAAATTGACCTTGCCGTCTTGAAGCTACTCCAGCTCGATGCTGAATCCACGTCCGTATCCTCCGCTGGCGGGGGAGGCTGTAGCTCAGCATCGACTTCAAAGATCGTCTCCAAGCTTAGAGATGGAACAGAGAAGACATTTTTCATGAAGACTGGAAAAGGAAGCTCCGCCGACATCATGTTCGAAGGTTAGTGCTTACTGCCCTTACAATACCGAAAGTGGTAGTTGACATAATTTAAAGGTGAACACGCTTCACTAAACGCAATCAATGCTGTTGTCCCCTCACTGTGTCCGAAATCTTTCGGTCACGGCAAGTTTGAATCTAACCCGAAAACCTCATTCCTGGTAACAGACTTCTTGCATCTGACTGGCAGTATGTCTTCCAAGAAAACAGGCCCATCCTTGGCACAAAAGCTTGCAAAGCTGCACACAACACCGGCACCCACACCTGACGGCTATGAAAAGCCGCTTTTCGGCTTTCCGGTCACAACTTGTTGCGGTGATACACCGCAAGACAATAGCTATAAAGAGAGCTGGGCAGATTTTTACGCCGAGAATCGATTGCGCTTCATACTGCGAGAGGGCGAAAAGTCTCAAGGTACGGACAAAGAATTTCACAGCCTTGTAGAGGCAACAGTATCTAAGGTCGTCCCCCGCCTCATTGGCGACGATCATCTCAACAATGGTGAAGGAGTAACGCCAGTGGTTGTGCATGGCGATCTGTGGAGTGGCAACGCAAGCGTTGGCATCATCGGTGGCAAAGACGGAGAGGCTGAAGATGTGGTATTTGATTCATCCGCCTGCTACGCGCACAGCGAGTTTGAACTCGGGATCATGAAGATGTTTGGCGGTTTTGGTGAAAGCTTCTTGAAAGAATATCATGAGCTGTGTCCTAAGACGGATCCAGTAAACGAATACGAGGACCGAGTGAAGCTGTATGAGCTTTATCATCACCTGAATCACTGGGCATTATTTGGTGGCAGCTACAAGAGTGGTGCAGCGAGCATCATGCAGGCACTAATAAGGAAATATGGTTAGGAAGGGCAAGCTGTATAAAACAACTGTAAGCGAATAGTATTGGTTCGTTAAGACATGTTTGTAAAAGCACGACTCCTGGTCGAGCATAGCACTCCTCTGTGTATCGTTCCCTTTTTCATCCTCCTCAAGCACTGGAACTGTGATTAAGCAAGGCCAGCAGCCTGGATGGCGAAAGTAGCGGCAGAGTCTGCAACGCTGCCATAGCTGAGATGGCTGCCGGTGGCACCACCGTCACCGCCACCGCCGCAGATGGTGTCCGATGTGCCGCAGAACTGCTTGACCTTGTCGGCAGACATTCCGGGCAGGGACTGACGCTTCAATGGGTCGCCGAACATGACAGCGCCAGCAACATTGGATGCAGATACACCGTTGGAGAAAGCGTTGTGGACAACCATGCCACCCTGGCTGTAGCCGGAGACGATGACCTTGGTACCAGGGCACTTCTCGAGTGCTTGCTGGACGTACTGGGCCATGACCTTTCCTCCGTCTGCGCCCATGTTGGCATTGCCCTGATGCTGAGTCAGTCTTTGAAAGCGCTATATGTTGGGTGAGTATAACTTACAGCAGCAGAAGCGGCGTAGTCAACGCCTTGTACTGTCACCCGTTCGGCACCAAGCTTCGACCTGATTGCCTTTACCATGGGAGGCCCAGAGATGGTACCCATGTTGCCAAACTCTCCAGTTCCGCGAGCAAAAATAACAGTCATGTCCGTGCAGCAGTTGCCGCCCTTGACACCATTCTCTGAGCTACCCCCTGAGCTGCTTGCGCAGCTAGCGCCGTTGTTGGCATTTCCACCAGAGCCGCCAGTAGAACCTGTGCTGGTAGGCACAGCACCAGTAGCAGTAGGAGTTGCAGTGACTTGGACATCGGTTGCACCACCAGAGTTACCTCCGAGGCCTCCACCAAAGCTGGGCAAGGAGAAACCGCTGCCTCCCCCCAATCCACCGAGCCCCGAGCCACCACCAAGGCCTCCAAGGCCTCCCAGTCCAGCGCCGCCAGTGGCAGCTGGACGGCTGGGAAGGCTCCCGCTTCCTAAGCCGCTTCCCAAGCCGCTTCCCAGACCGCTTCCCAGACCACTTCCCAGGCCACTTCCCAGCCCACCTCCAAGGCCACCTCCAAGGCCACTTCCCAGTCCACTCCCCAAACCAGTGAGCCCGGATGGCATGGAAAAGGACGGCATGCTGAAGGAAGGGAAGTTGAACTGCGGATGTGGCAGCGCGTTCGCTGCGCCGGCGAGAGCGATGACAGACGTGGTGGTGTATTTCATGTTGGCGACTTGACGTGTGCACAAAGTCAAATGCGAAAGTTAGGAATGTTGATGAACGAAAGTAGTGTTGACGAAGCGAAAGCGAAGGTAGGTGCACAGCACAGCGAAAGACGAAGAGAGCGAATGAAGAAAGCTGACAATGAGATGTGATGGCCTTACACTGACGATTATTTCAAGCTCTTATACAATTTCAGCCTCATCTTCTCCGTGATCCGCACCTCTCGTAAAGGTGGGCTTGGTACCCAAGAGACGGCAGATCATGCAAGTTCCGAAACAAGACGGCATTGTTTCTTTTCGAAATGAACCTGTTTCGATCTCAAGTGTACCAAAGAAGAGCAGGTCATCCGAGGAAAGCATAAAACAGCATAATTGTTTTTGCTCCGAGTCGTTTTCCTGCATGAGCGCTCCTTCTCTTGGCCGTGCCAACCCCTGTCTGGATCCGCGCAGATCGAATCAGGGAACGGGAAGGTCGGCGGGAGCGCCGCGGTCGAAGACATGCGGAGTCCTTCAATTCCCAGCTGTGGGTTGTGGTGTTGTTTTTGCAGGACGCAGTAGGGAGGTGGGTCCGGGTAAGCCCCTGTCAACGCTGTAACAACCGAGGATGCCGACACCTGGGAGATGTAGCGAGTTTCACCACGCCTTTCGTGCAACAATGTCAAACAACGTCACGGCGGTCAGAGTTGAAATAAAGTTTGAACGTAAGAACAGCCACCAATGAGCATCAATACTTCATTCGAAGATCCGAGGCCGACATGGTTCTGTTCAAGACCGACAGATTCGAGACCGCCATCCCATGTGTTCCGCAGCTCGGGAAACAAATACTGCCGGCATTACCTTGCAGTAGCAGCCTCGACTTCTTTCGAAGCGTCATATCCGTATAGCCAAGGCTGAACTTCTGGACAGGTCCATCGACTTGGAAAAGCGCCTTGCAGCTCCTGACCCAGTTGCCTCAACATTCGCTGATCACGCTCCTCCTGCTCAGGCCCATCGCGCATGTGGAAGTCCTTGCGCTGCTTGAATGTCTCTCTTACAATTCCTTCACCTCTTGCCTTTCGCAGCTTCTCAAACTTCTTCAATGAATCAGGCAGCTGGGCTTTGCTGGTGAAGTGCTTCGATCCCAACAGTAATCCCAGCACAGCACCATCCTCGATTGACGAGTTCGCGCCTTGCGCTAAGTACGGCAACATGGGGTGACACGAATCTCCGATGAGCACAAGGTTTGACTGCGGGTTGACCCACGACGTTAATTCTTCCCGGTGCATCAGTTTCCACTTGTCAACTTTGTCGACACAGCCGAGGAACTCGGTCAAACTGTTTGTGATGAGTTTATGATTTCTTGATAGGAGGGCGCGACTTACACAGGATCCCAGCCTTCAAAAAGCTTTCTCATCTCGCCGATGTCGCCTTCTGTCTTTGCAACACCCTCCTCAAGATCGTCCGGTACGAGGAGCACAACGTTGTACATGGTACCGCCGCGCATGCTGTACGCAACCACGTGTGAATCTGGGCCAGCCCAAAACCGACACGCAGGGTTTTGTACCATATCCTTCAGTTTCCGATCTTTGATTTGGCTGATGTCTAGCACAATCCGATAAGCTAGATCACCAGTCGGTAGTGGAGTATCTCTCTTTCCCAGCATTGTGGATCGGCATGTCGACCAGAGCCCGTCTGCACCGACAACCAGATCTGCATCGTAGGTCTTCCCGCCTGCTGTCACTTTCGCTCGATCTCCCGTCTTCGATCCAAAATTTATACCTGTGACTCGGGCATCGAGGACAACCGTAACACCGAGTTTCCTGGCTCTCTTCACAAGCGCCTGCTGTAGGTCCACGCGATGGCAATCTGAAAATGGCGCGCCGTACTTTCGTCTGATATTGGCATCAAAGTTTTCCTCGTTCGCTAGTACTTTGCCCTTGTAGTTGTAGACTGTGAGGGTCTTTGGTTCGCACACAAGTGCTTTTAACGAATCATATACCCCCCAGTCTTGAAAGAGGCGTGTGGCATTCGGCGTAAGCTGCAATCCGGCACCCACCTCAGCAAGCTCTTTCGCGCTCTCAAGCACGGTGATTGAGTGTCCTGAGAGTGCACATTGAATTGATGCGGCGAGGCCAGACAGGCCCGCACCAACAACAAGGATATCCAGCTGTTGTGACATGAATTGATTAATGACTGTGGTGAGGTTATCAAGGTGAGCGGGGAAGCAGTGGTCTGAGCTGCGTTGGAAGTTGGACGGGCAAGGCGTGTAGTTATCTGCTGCGGCACGTTACTCTACCTTGGCTATGCACCGGCTCTCAAATTAATCACCGATCAGCCGCATCTTCAGCCCGAGCTTCGCGCAGTGATGCGTTTCGAGCTCATTCGTTGTGGCACTGGTTGCTGGTTCATCCGTTGTACGAGCTGCAGTACGATGTTTGCGGGGTTCCGGCGACGATTCACGGCTTCTCTTCAACGCCAACCGCATTGAGACGTAAGCGGTTCGGTCCGCCTTACTTGACACTTGTATAACTAACCTGCTACTGCAAGCTACCTTGTTCTATAGTTGATACCCAGTTCATTTCGCTGGAGTGTTTGGTCCGTGACTATGGTTCAAATTGTGTCCTGTCTTCTTCACCGCTCGCTTGTAGCCTTCCGAGTCTTCACAGGCCTTCAGCCACTTTTCGATGTTGGGCCACTGCTTGCCATTCGTACCTAGCTCCCTGGCGATGATGAAGGATACCGAGAAGTGCATCATAATGTCTGCAGCTGTAGGGTGGTCGCCGACCAGGAACTGGCCAGAAGAAAGCGAAAGCTCGCTCTCCAACCACGACATATCGTTTTGCACGTTGACAGACATTCCCTTTTCGGCCGCCTCAACAAGCCCCTCAGGTGCTTCTTTAATATTCCATCGTGCATACAGGATAGCCAAGCCGTGGAGAGCGAATGTTGCTTCAGCGGCATGCACCCATTGTAAGACCTTGATCCTTCCTTTGTCATCTTTTGGCACCAATCTTCCTTCCTTATCATATTTGTCGCACAGATAGCTAACAGACATGAGCGACTGAAACTAATGCTGCGCCTAGAGCATTTTTTCTTTTACTTACTCGCTGATTGCGCCGCTTTCGTAAACTACAAGGTCTCCGTCTTTGATCGTTGGGAATTTGCCCAATGGATTGCCAGACGCAAGCTTAAAGTCTTCCGGTGCCTTGGATGCCGATGTTCGATCCGAGAACTTCACTTGGTAGTCGAGACCCAGCTCTTCAAGAAGCCATGCTGTTCGGATACAGCGTGATGCTTGCAAGAACCAGAGTGTAATTGGTGGCATGCTTTTGGTAGAGTTTGATTATGCAAGGTCGAAAGAGTTTCAAAGTTTCTGAGATTTCGAGTGCTAGAGACAGAGCTATGAGTGTTGCGGCAGTGGTCTCTTTTGATTCGGCTTCGGTGCTGGGCTGCAGCGTCATATAAATGGCGCGGAGTTGGTCCCGGCGGGGATGAGGGGGATCGCACGAAGGGTCCAGGCACTTGTCACTCTGGTAGTAGCCGACCAACAATTATCATCTTTCATAGTTAGATTCAATCTGGGTTGTTGGTCGGTGATGACCGTCGAGATTGTCCTTCTTTTTGATCTTCTGCACTCCTTAGATCAAGAGTTCATGGTTGATGCTGGGGAATACATGAAGGGGGCAGGCACATCATGTTTTTGATTTACGATGCCATGGGTGATTTAATAGAACTAAGTTCTTCGAGTTGTGAAAAAGGCTGGCTTCTTATACTTATGAACTACTGGCAACCGTACTCATCAAGACCAACCTGAACCCCGATAACATATGGAATTACGAGAATTTTCAGTTTCGTCTTTGGCTATCGTGCTGTAAACAGATGCTTGCCAAAGAAAATGGTTGTGATGACGCTTTAACCAATCGTGAGTTCTGATCGCCAGCTTTCAGGTATCGCTCTTCCCAGACGGATGCATGGCCCAGAACGGCATCGTCAGACCCCTTCCGTAATCTGATGTTGGCTGTTGCTTGCAGGCTGAATCCTCAGGGTCGCAACTGCCAAATTAGGTACCCCGTGCGTGCGCGATGCCATTCTTGAAACAGCCGTTCACAATTACCTTTTATCTCATCCTCATTGCAAGTATTCTGAAAAAGGTCATTAATATTTTTTAGAATTACCGAGATCTGCAACAGAACAGGTGATATACTCGTGCGGTGCCGACAATATTAGGCTCGCCTTCAACTCGGTATCTTTGAGCCTCGGCTCGGTCCGACGCCATGAGCACTGTGTGGGGTAAACACGACACGTGCGCGTAAAGTCCAACACGATGGTCTCTTACTGAAAACTCAAAGTCTGGCGCTCTCTTCGTTGTACTTTCAATTCAGATCCGCTCACTATGGCGCCAGCAGAAAAGCCAATCCTTTTTCATTATGCGCAATCCATATATTCACATCGTGTGCTTTGGTACCTTTGGTTGCGCGGTCTCGAGTATGATGAGTGTGTATGTCGAATCCTTAATCTAGTGTAATGCAATGCAAGACTGACTGGCTTAGATACAACCACCAGTCATGCCACGACCGGATCTGGCAGCTATTGGCGTGAACTACAGAAGGATGCCCTTAATGGCAATTGGGAAAGACATATACATTGACTCACGTATGATTATCTCTAAGCTGGAATCTCTGTACCCCAACAGTCCGTTATCAGCAACTACGGCCGAACAGGCAGGATTGAAACGACTGTTTGAACACTACAGCGATAGTGGCCTCTTCAACAACGCTGTCAAACTTATGCCGTACTGGTCTTCCAACAGCTTAGTGCAGAACAAGACATTCCTGGATGACAGGCAGAAGTTGATGGGCGGTAGGCGTATGACAGCCGAGAACATGCAAGCCGGTCGACCAGAGGGTTTGCAGAACATGCGACAAGCGTTTGAGTTGATGGAAAACACCTTCCTCGCCGACGGCAGGCAATGGATCCTGGGCACTGAAAAGCCCACTGTCGCGGACATTGACGCTGTGTGGCCATTCGAGTGGTTGGTCGTAGACCGAGGCATGGAGGGAGCGCTGCCTGAGGAGCGATTCGGGGAGACGATCTACCCAAAAACACATGCCTGGATTCAGCGCTTCATGGGCGAAGTCAAGACGGCGAAAGAGAAAGCTACAAAGCCCAAACGGCTTGATGGCCATGCAATGAGCAAACGGGTTCTAGATACTACATCACCGAAGGAGCCCGTACCATTCGACAATACTGACCCTCTCGGCTTCAAACCAGGCGACACCGTCGTCGTTTACCCTTCAGACTACGGCCAAGCACATAAAGACCACGGTGCCCTGACCGGCCTCACATCCTCCGAAGTCGTGATACGCAATAGCAAAGGCCTACACCTACATTTCCCACGCTGGAATTTCCGCATCGTCAAAGCCGCAAGCCCCTCGCCCACAGCACCACCCAGCAACGCAAAGAAACTCCCCAAAATGCGCCTCATATACCACTCATTCTCGCCATACACACGTAAAGTGTTCATGCTCGCCCACGAACTCAACCTCGCCCCACACATCACCCTGGAGAAGGTCGTCGTTGCGCCAATCCAAATCAAGGGCTGGAGCGACAACAGCGAGGATGTGGCCAAATACAACCCAATGGGCAAGATACCGTGTCTCGTCACCGACGACGTGCCGACGGGGATCTTCGACTCGCGCGTGATATGCGAGTACCTGAGCGAGCTGGCGGGCGTGAAGCCAAAGAAAGACGCGCGATACTGGCAAATGAGGGCGCTGCATGCATGTGCAGATGGGATCATGGATGCGGCGGTGCTGATTGCGTATGAGGTGCGGATACGGAAGGCGCGGGGGCTGTACTTCGAGGAGTGGGTCGAGGGGCAGAAGACGAAGATACTGCGTGCGCTGGATCGGCTCGAGGCTGCGGCGAAGGAAGGTGTGTTGGCAGATCCTGGCAATGGCACTCCGTCCGTCGATGAGATTGCTGTCGCTGTTGCAACGGCTATGACGGAGCATATGCCTTTCCTTGGGTTTAAATGGCGCAAGAGAAGACCGCAGCTGCAGGAGTGGATGAGCAAGTGGGAGACGAGGAGCAGCTTTGTGGCCACGCCGCCGACGAAGGACTGGTTTGTTGAAGGGGCTGCAAAGCTATGATGACATGCGCCTGTGTGTATTTGTATACGCTTATCATCCATGTATACTCTCAGACTCATTGTCAAATAAACACGATGCTCTTTACACATCCCACTGATCCACATTCCGCACTCTGCAGCACCTCCATCTCCGCGCTCCCTACCACATCTCTCACAAGCTCCGTAGAAAACACGTCGAATCAAGTATCGTTGTTGATACTGTACGGAAGAGCATGTCACTACCGCTCTTTCAGTCAGAGATTTCCGAGCAGGACTGGGAGGAAGACATGGCACAACGCGCGTCGTGATGGTATCTGCTGAGATTGTGTCTAATCGAGGGTATGGGTGCGGAAGTATTCTCTTCCTGAATGATAAATGCTGCTTAGATAAGTACTCCGTAGAAGCTCTTCGTTTCAGATGCTGCTCAGATACTACTCGCATACTCCCCCAATCACCTTCGCCAGACAAGCGGGCGTGCCAAGTTACACACTTGTGCCTCGCCTCTGATTTGCGGTGCCCACCAGGTCTCGTGCTGGGATGCTATCGTCAGCCGGAAGCGAGACCCGACAGCGCGTCCGCAGGGACGGCATGGCGGGACAAGCATTCGCTAGGGCTTAGAAGGATTGCTGCGGCAAGACCCTGCCAAGTGGGTGATTGAGGAGAACGTGTAGTACTATATGCTGTGCAACTTTTAGGATTGGTACAGGTGGCGAGGGGCAAGGAGAGGCTGGTTATCATGGACTTGAAGGAGACTAGTGGATGGGTGCAGGGAGTGTAGGGCTAAAGAAGAACACGTTGTCGCGTTTCAGGGCAGCAGGATCTGGTTCGCTATTCAGGCTGATTAAGGTGTTGCATCGAGGATGCGTTGCGGGTCGGAGATTCAACCGGCCTCATTCTGCTGCGCTGCATGTTGGTCCGACGTTACCATTGGCGTCTTAGCCACGATTCAGTGATCGTGAGCAGAGACGTGGTTTAGATGCTGTGATTGAGTTGAATATGAACAGACCTCACCATGCTATGGAAGGTGTGCGACTCTGAGATTCCATGGCATGAGTTGGCGGGTGTGATGCACGCACAGCTAGTGCTGACGATACCGACCAGTCATGCGTGGATGGTAGACGTATCGTCTTTGATGCCCCACGGCCGCAGTGAAAGGACTGGAGCTGGAGTGTGATAGGAGATGCGGGAATAACATGTGGGAATGTTCCAGACACATAAGCATGGCATTGTGGTGTTGCTGAGGTACTCTTGGGGCTGATGCGGCACTGCTGTGACTGATGAAGTGCTGTTGAAACAATGCGCACACCGCTAAGGCCCGCTGGTTTTGCATTTGACCTCTTCAGTTCCCAAGTGAACTTACTGATGTAGCATAGCTGGTAACGCTGCGATTTGGCGACGCTGCCGCTGTGTACAGACTTGCAAGATGGCTGCAGCAGGCGCCAGTCTGTTGGAGGCATCGTGCATGTATAAGCCTGGCGCAGCACCAGCATCCTAATGAGACTGACTTGCAGTGAAGCAGGAGTCGTCATGGCGCAGATGTCACCACACAGGCCAGCCGTTGGCAGGGTTCGAAGATGGCGTTCGCCCTACGGGCTGCATGTCGGCATAGCGCGTTGGGTTAGGTTTGGTTTGGGGCTGCAGCGCCGTGAACGTGCGCCTCTGTGGTTGACGGATATCCACGAGTACTAGGTCCAAGTCTTCCGCTGTCAGCACTCTGTTAAATTGTCGCGGTCCGCTCACCGAGTGTCTTCTCGTACTCGGAACTTTGATTTCGTTGATGCCCCGTGGTACTGCCGAGTCTCGAACGCACTTCAAGTCTCGACGACCCAGGACAGAGCCACCTCCACCCAGCGCCCAACCTTCGCCATGGACTACAACTTTTATGACGCTTCGCAGCAGCCGTACCAGTATCTGGGCATGCCAGTCAATGCTTACACGAATACCGGACTGGACCCGGAGGCCATGCGCAGTGTGGTGAGTGCTTTGGTGAGGCCCTGCAGTACTCCGTTGCTGTGGCGGCCCCGCTCGCCCTAATGCCCGAACACATCTGACCCTCCCTTCACAGGAGCCTCTTGAAGCAGGACTGTTCCCAGGCACCTACGATGCTTTTAATTTTCACGGACTGCCCACTCCTCAGCACGGCGGCTCGCCAGACAACGCGTTGCCGACCCCCCACCCCCTGACCACCGCCGGCAGCGTTGATTCTGGGCTCGGAGGGGACATGGACGAGAGCGGCGCGGCCAGAGGGCGCAGCAGCAGCGAGGAGAAGGAGGCCAACCTCACGCCTGCCCAAAGCAGGCGCAAAGCGCAGAACAGAGCAGCGTATGTTCCTTCCCCCTGGGTGTAGCCAAGGCCTTGCTGATCCCGGTGCAGCCAACGCGCCTTCCGCGAGCGCAAAGAACGCCATGTGCGCGACCTCGAGGCAAAGCTCAGCGCCCTCGAAAACAACACACATTCCCTGCAATCTGACAACGAGCGCTTAAAGCTCGCCCTGCAGCGCGCCCGCACCGAAAATGAGATTCTCCGCGCAACATCTGGGCACTCGCCCACCTCATCGCGGAGAGTCTCGGTCAGCTACCCTTCACCGGGTGCCCTTCTCCCAGAAGACGAGGATATGGACGAGGAGGGGTACAATGTGCAGCCGCTCAGCAACGGCAGCGTTGTCAATGCCGCTGACAAGGATCATGCCGCCTCGCGCCACAAGTTCAAGGGCCGAGAGGTGCCAGCTGCTCAGGCTTGGGATGTAATCCAGACACACCCGCTTGTCAAACAAGGCCTGGTCGATGTCACCGACGTTGTCGAGCGCTTGAGAGGTGCAGCCAAGTGCGATGGTCATGGACCAGTCTTCGAGGAAAGCACCATCTGGCAGGCTGTCGAAGAGTCGAGGCGCAGCCCCGGCGACGAGCTCATCTGACTATCAACAAGTAGGTGTTTCTTTCTGTCTTTCGTTTCACATCCTCTTATGTTTCTGGCGCTCAAATGGTCAGGGGCAAACTTCTTCACGGCGTTGCAAAGGCCACAGCTGGCGACTCCAGACTGTTGGCATGGGACAGGAGTTGCAAATGGCTGTTTTGCTATCAGGGCGGATCGCACTCCACTCGAAGACTGTTGCTGCATTATGGAATACCCCTTCTTTCACATCACTTCAAATATCCGAAGGCTGCGCTGCAGCTCAATACCTATCTCAATTACATTGCACAGTTTCAAGCTGCATATATCGTGCCTTACGCATACACAGCAAAAGCACAAGCATCATGGGACAACATACTATGAGCCCTGCGTTGACCAGAATGGGTGGCCTTACCAAATGAACTATCTGATTCTATATGGAGCTTGTTCTAGGTGCATCGATACACGATAAGGATACCCACCGTTGCTGGCATCTTCAGTCGACACAGGCTTCTGCATGAATGGTGGCTCTGGGCACTTGAGAAGACGTCATGAACATGCTCAACGCTTCATTCAGTCGAGACTAGGGGCTCGATAGGCGTCCAGAGGCATAAGAACGATCGGGACGACATTCGGCCTAACGTTTGCTTTCAACATCGTTCGCCTAGACAACGACAAGACAAAGGTTTCGCTTCCCCGCAACGACCATACTATTGGGTCACAAAGGGATTCGCGATCGGGTAGGGTGCTAGCGAGTTATGCATCGAATATGGCAAGATTTACAAGTGTACTTGCACTGATAAGCATTAGTCAATATGCTTTAGCCGTCTGTTGCACTTGCTTGCGTCCGTTTCCAGTACATATGCTTGAGGTAATGAAGCCAGCAACGACCGATGGAATTGTCACAAGCAAGCAGCGCCGCAAATTGAGATCTGGGACGGGATCTCGGCAACTTGCTTCCCCCCATCGGCAAGCATTCCCCGCTTTGCCTCGCTTTGCGACGCTTTCACGTTCTGTGAAGCTGCTGCGAGGCACACAGTCAGCATGCTGCGCCAATTGTCAGCCACCAACCAGACTGGAGCCGCCTCTAGACCTCTAGAGAGAAAGCAACAGTCCTGGCGTCGGCGTAAGCGCCAGCGCTACAGGACGGCAGAGAAAGAGCACAAAGGATTGAGACTCATAGTGGATTTTGCAGCTCTATCGGTCTAGCGAGTATCGTAGACACCTTGGATACACACATGGCATCTCTTGAACATCTGCATCACCTTCGAAATCTCCGGAAACCTGCAGCATGCATGCATATTGCTAGATCAGATAGGGCAATAACCTTACACTCCGTGCCACGCATTCTCGCCAATTGTGCGACTGGCGGGTCGAGGGCCCGTCCAGTGCCAATGCAACTTATGGCCTGATTCCGAAAGCTCACCGTCCGTGAGGCCATGCATGGTACATCCAGACTTCTCAAGTCTGCGGGGCTGATCGGTCAGATGCCAGTAACCTACAGTGTGGTCAGAACGTGCTCATGAGCACCAGGACGCTCAAGCCTCTCGAGGTGCAGTGGGGGCGACGTCATGTCCCCCGCAGCTCGTTTGGGAAGGTGGGGGCGGGGCGGTTGATCGGCAGGGACGCGAGCTGGAGGCGCAGAGCTTCGAAAAGTTTCAGGCAACATCAAATAACAACGACATTACCGTTTCCAGTCCGCTTCAGCGCCGAGTGTGCCAACACGAGAACCCCCCCTGATACAGTCACATCACAGCCGCCATCATGCAGATGCCAGACATGCCCATCAACGTCGAAGTCGACCCCAACGAAGACACAGAATGGAACGACATCCTGCGCAGCAAAGGCATCATCCCCGAGAAGCCGCCGTCGCCGACGCCTATGATCGAGGAGGCGCTCACAGAAGCCCGTCGCCTCGCGCACGAAAACAGACTAGAGGGGAAAGAGCTGGACGAGCTGGCCGAGCTCGAAGACGACGAAGACGAAGACTTCCTCGAGAGCTACCGGTGCGTCCACATATATCCTCAACACCAGCAGATTACATACATCCTCAACACCAGCAGCGACTCCCTTGCAAAGACTAACGCCCACCCAGCCAGAAGCGCATGAACGAGCTCTCTGCCCTCACCACCGCCAGCGTCTACAACCAAGTCTACCACATCCAGAAGCCCGACTACTCGCGCGACGTGACCGACGCGTCGCACAAGGCCTTCATCCTCGTCCTGCTCACCTCCTCGACAGGCACAAACACGGAATCCCGCGTCGCAGCCGAGGCGTGGACGCTGCTCGCGCCGCGCTTCGGCGACGTCAAGTTCTGCCAGATGCGCGCTGATCTGTGCATAGAGGGGTATCCGGACCGCAATACGCCGACGGTGCTGGTGTACAAGGATGGCGACATCAAGAGGCAGATTGTCACGCTGCGGGAGCTGGGCGGGGTGCGCACCAAGGTCGAGGATTGGGAGAAGGTGTTGGTTGAGCTGGGCGCGGTCAAGGTGGGGGATTCGCGGTTGAGTCGGCGGCCGGGGCAGGAGGACGAGGGCGAGAAGACGACAGGGATACGGCAGGGGAGGACGATGCAGGACGACGGGGACAGCGATTGGGATTGAGGAGGATAGGAGATGGCTGGATGGGAGGGCGCGAAGAGAGCCTGCCACTCGCCGTACCAACAATCCATACATATACCACCACGTAAGCGCTGATTCAGCATGTCATAGCATAGTATTCTTGCACGCAACGAACGGAACCATCGCACGCCGCGTCTCGTCGCAACCCCCACGTCGCTATCGACGCCATTCCCGCACTGTCCACGCGGTGCAAAAGGCAGACCAGGCCAGCCCAACAGTCGTGTGCACATCCAAATACGAGTCGCTAATTCCACCTATCGTTTGGACCTCAACTAACATTTGAACATCCTCATCTACCATGTGAACGCCCTCAGCCAGCTTTTGGACCTCCTCATCTAACCTGTCTTTGTTTTCAAAACGAGGCCACCCTCTCACGCCCTGGATGTACGTCACAGCCCGCGCTCTTGTCGCTTCTTTTCTTTCCCAGCAGCTGTGTCTGCGCATGTGCGGTATCTTCCCCCCGCACCGTTTCACGGAGGAAGGAAAGTGTGGGTCTGCGGTTAAGCAAAGCAGGATACTGCACTGCACTGCACTGCACTGCACTGGTATCCTACTCTAAAGGGTAGAGGCGGTGGTGCCGGTGGTCGGCAGAAGGCCTGTATGTGGGCAGGCTGCGAACGGGTTGCCTTGTCGGCATGCAGAGTGGAGACGCGCAAGGGATCGAGGGGTACCGTGCTGTCGTTGTTGGGAACGGAGTGTGCAATGTGGGTGGAGACACGGTGAGGTACGTATAGTGCTGTTAGAGGGTCATACAATCGCCCTCTGGATCACTGGGCCGGCATTGTGCTCAAAGTACTCGCTAGTAATACCGCCCACATCAGCCAGGTATGCGATGCCGACTCGTCGAAGCGGACCCTTTGGTTCGCGTACACTGTGGTGTTCCCCACCAGACGATCCACTGGAGACGTCGTCAACGTGTGTTTCAGTGGCGGCCTCGAGATCAGGACAGTCGTGCAGAACCAGGGCTTGCTGGAACATGGTGTACTTCTCGTCGGCGGAACCCACGGATGAAGCCCACGTCACAGCTGGTAGGATCCACAGTACCTGCGCAGTGCCTAAGGCGTGCGTGGAAGCGTGGCGAGGGTCGTCGAAAACGATCCACCCGTAGGTCTCGCGCTGGCCGTGGGCGTACCGCGAGAGGTAGGCGTCGGGAAACGCGCCTTCCAGGTCTTCCTCTTCTAGCACTTTCATATCGAACATCGATGCGAGAGTGAGTAGCAAGTAGCCGTGTAATGGTGTGCTGGGGTTGGCATCTTTCCAGAGGGTCTTCAGGTTCTCGGATTGGTCAAAGGTGAAGTCGAAGAACAAAGGGGGTGATTCCTGATGATTGTCTGCGGTGAGACGTTGTGCTGGGAGAAAGTGTCCACGAGCAAGCAGGATCCCGGCGCTCTGGTAGGTGAGTTCGCTTTGACGGATGCACATAAGACTTTCATGTAGTTGTGCTAACCGCGGAATATACACTACAGGGGCAGGAAATGACAGCCATGACCAACTTGGTAGAAGCAACGACTCCAGATCCATGGGGTCTTCATCCGGAGGCACCCTACAATCACGGAACCAGAGAAGCTGGTGGGGAAAGTTTGGAGGGAATTGCGCGGCTGAGATTGTCCTTGCGGTCGATTCTCCGCCAAGCCATATTCCATGGTGATATTCGGAGTGCTGATACCATTGCTTGGCTCTCTCCACCAACCCATGTATCGCAACAGGTCGATCCTTGGCAAACGACAGGCTGCGTGTGGAATAAAATTGAACGATTCGTTGCCAGTTTTTGAACCTATCTGACGAGCCAGGGGTAGTCGTTTCATGTCGTACATTGAATATACGAAGACCAGTCTCTGTGACAGCTCCCTTGTTGCAATCCCAGATGACGTTGGTGTAGGTAAACCATATCAATCGCCTGGAAAGTATCTCTTCCTGGTAGCACCATGCCCGACTGCCCAATAGACCGTATCCAGGTAAGCCGTATTCAAAAGGCCCAAAGTGGGTGGTAGCCAACACAAGCTCTCCGTCTGGAGCCCCGCGGCCGTCGGCTATGATCGGTATTGAAACCACTGGGGCTTGTTTGACTTTAGGCCGGGGGAAGAAGAGACCTCCCTTCGAGTTTCTTGCGTGCGATGCTGCGAGTGTGACGTATGCATTGCCATACACGGAGCTCATGTAGTGGGCTTCTCTCTCCCAGTCACTCACATCGTCTTGAATAATGCACAAGGAGTCGATCCAGAGGTAAACAAGCCCCAGCCGAAACGTGGCCTTGACGGCATCTTGGAAGGTCTGTGGCAGCTCTAGGACGCTGATACCAGCCTGGTAGCGACTGATGTTCGCCCTTGTCGCCATGGGCGGATGGTTCTGTACTCCACCCCAACAATGACTCAATGCAGCATACCTGCCCCTCTTGCCGACAGTCGACTCGAGACAGAGGGTATGATGTTGCTGGCCAGGTTGGGATTGTATGTATAAGACTCTCGTTGGGAGGTCAACCTCCTCAATGTCAGTGTCGTCATCCCGGACGGGGAGCGTTTTCTGGCATTCAGGATGGTGGGCTTCGCAGTGCTCAGCACATGTTCTTAGCCACTCGAACATTGCGTCAGAGCTGGAATCTTCAAAGGGTAATCTTCCACTGATGAGATTGGCCAAGCGGGGCAATGCTTGGTATCTGGGTCAGCGCTGCTACGCCGCCCCTTTTGACGAAACGCAACTCACGTAAGGAGCGGCCTGTGACGACCGACATGACCAAGTGAGCCGATCCGTCGATTTCAGTTTCGTGTTTCTCCTGGACACCGTTGTATCAGAGACTTGAAAACCATCCATGAAGAAGCGGCTTACCTGGCTTTGCACTCGTGCCGAAGGTGATTGTTTGCTCCAGGGCATCAGCAGAGCAAGTGCAGCGGTGCGGGGGGCTTCTGTTGACAACAAGTCTTGGTGACCCGAGACGACGAGTCGCAGTGGCTGTGTAGAAAGTGAAGCATGGGGTGGCTTGGGTGTATGCTGATTGTGTCCGTAGCCAACGAACAAGAACAAGGCACACACTCTGCACGTCTTCGCCGAAGATAATAAATACTGTGCATTATCAAGATGCACGAAACCCTCTGGGTCTATCCGCCCGTCGGCTGTTGCTCGCTGCAGGTGGTGCTCAAGTTTGGCGGGCAGGCGGCGGCATTCGTCGCACAAGGTATTGCCTGGCACAAGGCCGTGCAAATGCCTGTTCAGTGCTGTTTTGCGCAGATAAGAGGCGTTGACGCGGTCGCAAACAACCTGGCGTTCCTCGAAGCTCAATTCGTACTCTTTCGGTATGGTTACGAATGTACGGGTCCCATGGCGGGAGGTGAGGTGTTGGAAAGTGTCTGCGAACTTGTCGTCGATGGCCGTGAAGCTGGCTTCCATGCTGTCAGCAGCAGTGCTTGGGAGGTTGGAGAGGCCGTTGGAATTGTCCCAGGTTGACATGGCGTGCGTGAAGGCGATGTCACTGTCCGAGATTGACATGGTGAGTGAAAGTGAGTGAAGGCGTGTGAAGGCGTGTGAAGGTGTGTCAAGGCAAGGTCACTATCCAAGGTTGACATAGTGTGTGTGAAGGCGATGTCACTGGTTCGGCGGCTTCCTGATATTCCAGTCGCTGCATGTCAGCGCTGTGCACGTGTCAGGCAGTGCTGTCGAGCTTTGAGGCGCGGCGGCGCAGTCAAGGCTGGCATCAGGCCGAGGCTTGAGCTGGGCAGAGGTGCCATGTGTGGACCGGCGGCCATGCAGGAGGCGATTGACATGCCTGTTCCAAGAGCGGTTGACATGTCTGCCCAAGAGCTGCAGCAGTGTGAGGGCCAACGCGGCTAGTCCACGTCGAGCCAGGCGGGGAGGCGGGCGGGCGTGCGAGCTCGCGCAACACCAGCGGCGAGCCCCACCCTGAGTTGGGCTCGATCAGCCAACGCTCGCCGTGCGCCAGACGCTCCTGCACCGCACTCCGCCCACCGCCCGCCCACGATGCAGTCGATCCCCGATGCGCGCCAGCAGTCGTTCGAGGAGCTGTACGGGCCGCCCGAGAACTTCCTCGAGATCGAGGTAGGCGCCCCTCCGTAGAATGCCCCCCCCCCCCCACCAGCCCGCAGCCTCGCTCACCAAGTCGCGTGCACAGGTCCGCAACCCCATGACCCACGGTACGCGCGCCCGCAGGACGAGCCCAGGGCGCCAGACTGACTGCGCGCAGGCGTCGGCCGCGGCATGTACACGACGTACGAGATTGTGATGCGCACCAACATCCCCGCCTTCAAGCTCAAGTCGTCGTCGGTGCGCCGCCGCTACAACGAGTTCGAGGCCTTCCGCGACATCCTCGAGCGCGAGAGCGCCCGCGTCACCATCCCCCCGCTGCCCGGCAAGGTCCTGACCAACCGCTTCTCCGACGACGTCATCGAGCACCGCCGCGAGGGGCTGCAGCGCTTCCTGCAGATTGTCGTCGGACACCCGCTGCTGCAGACCGGGAGCAAGGTGCTGGCCGCGTTTGTGCAGGGTGAGTGGCGCCGCCGCAGGCTGTGACACGCCGTGACTGACGACGGCAGATCCAAACTGGGACCGACATGCGTGGTGACCGCGACCGCGCTGCGAGGACGAGGGCGTTCGCACACCGAAGAGCCTCAGCTGCGGCGCTGGAGGCGTCTTCGATTTGTCGTGGCATTTACTTGCGTTCGGGAGCGATATGGGCGTTTGTCAATTACCAAAATGCAACCAATTCCACACGATTGCTGCATACATAAATATATATATATATATACACGCGTACGTGTGTGTGTTATATACATATATACGTACTTGAGTGTGTGTGTGTATCTTCTCCAGTCCGTCTCTGTATATGCTCTGCGCCTCGAACCACTGTCCGTGCTACACAAGGCCCTCTCGACACAGGCCATCCACGACACAATTCCATCTGACCGACCATGGAATTCTCCATCAGCTCCATCTCCCCCACGTGGTCGAGACGAGACAGGCCTTATTTGACATCATCGGCACCTTCCCCGTCCAGCGCTAGCGGGGCCCCAACCGCAAAACTTTCTGATCCCAAGTCGTCGGCGCGAGCGGCGACCCTGCATGACCTGCATTGCGACTGCTATAAAGCTCACTTCTGTGCATTGTCTGAAACGCTAACTGTACATATTCTGCACCATGGGCATGCCATCGCAGCCGGCGTCCAACGCCATCATCTACCTGACTCTCGGCGCCTTCCTGTACGTCCATGCCCCATGTGGAGACACCGATTCGTGCGACCCTGAACCACAGTGCTAACCAGCCCACAGGGTCCTGGGATGTTTTATCGCATGGCGACTGCGACACCAGTCCAAGACGGAGTGGCTGTCCAGCAATCGCACACAGAAGGGTCAGAATCTCGGCTTCCATGCGTTGCTTGCGACTCGACGCTGCTTTCGCCACCATTCTGCATCAACAACAGCTAACACCGCCCAGGCGTACCGCTCGCTCTCAACTTCATCGCCTCGGGTGAGTGCATCCGTGTAACCGCGCGTCCAGCGTGAAGAGCAGCGGCAGTATCGATCCGACACAATATCACCTGACCAAGGTGCATCGAACATCACCCGCTCAATGAGCGCATTCCACCAGTCAAGTCTTCAGGTTCGTATTTGAGATCTCTCACAGAGGCTGCTCTTGCCACCTCGACGGGAGCAGTCTTTGTGCGGCTACACTGCGGGCGCTAATCTGAGACCACAATGAACCCTCTGGTTTGTTGAGGTCGAGGTGAAGCTGAGAAGAACCGTCAGAACTCGATCAAGATAATACTTGCGTGAGGAACGTGCTGCCGCTACTTTTCCCCGTAATCCCCTCTCATTGCTGCAGACAGCTAACCTAGGATCTTATTACACAGCGCTCGGTTCGGGTATCCTCTTCACCTACCCGCAAATCGCCACAATTGCTGGTGTCCAAGGTCTTCTGGTCTACGCCCTGTCATCATCGCTCCCGCTCTTGATCTTTGGCGCTTTGGGACCCATCATCCGCCGCAAATGCCCCGAAGGCTTCGTCCTGACCGAGTGGACTCGCCAGCGGTATGGAGCAGTGGCAGGCCTCTTCCTGAGTATCTGCACGTTGATCACCATGTTCTTGTACATGGTCGCTGAGCTGTCCGCCCTCCAGCAAATTGTCAACTTGCTCACCGGCCTGAATGGTCTTCCAGTGGTGATTGTCGAGTGCGCCGTGACAACGATCTACACCTCCCTCGGTGGCTTCAAGGTGTCCTTCGTGACAGACAACATCCAAGGAGCCATGGTCCTCGGCCTCATCATCCTCGGCGTCATCGCAGTTGGTGTCGAGACAGACATCCAGCGCCCGCTCATCGAAGAGTCCGGCTACCTCAACTCGTCCCTGCTCGGATGGCAACTGCTGTACATCCTCCCCGTCGCCATCCTGACAAACGACTTCTTCCTCTCCGGCTTCTGGATGCGCACCTTCGCCTCACGCTCAGACAAGGACCTCTGGATCGGCGTCTCACTCGCCTCTGTCGGCGTCCTCGTCATCCTGACCCTCGTCGGCGTGGCCGGTCTGCTCGCCGCCTGGAGCGGCGCATGGGACATGACAGACGCCGAAACCGGCTCTCTGTCTCTGTTCCTCCTGCTCGCTCAACTCCCCAACTGGGTCGTCGGCGTGGTCCTCGTCATGACCATCTCTCTCTCCACCGCCGCCTTTGATTCTTTCCAGAGCGCCATGATTTCCACCGGCTCCAATGATTTCTTCCGCAACAAACTCAACATCTGGATCATCCGCGCCTGCGTCGTGGCCATCATCTTCCCTGTCGTCGTCGTTGCCCTGCGCAGCCCGGATATCCTGCAGATCTTCCTGATCAGCGACCTCGTCAGCGCGGCCGTCGTGCCCTGTCTTGTCATCGGTCTCAATTCGCGCTTCTACTGGTACCGCGGGTTCGACTTTGTCATCGGCGGCCTGGGCGGCATCTTCACCATCTACCTCTTCGGCCTGGTGTACTACGACGGCGACAACACAATGGCGAGCCGTCTGCTCCTGCTCGAGGGCGGCTTGTACGCAAACGACTGGAGCGTATTCGGTGAGTCCTCTATTGTCTTCTTCTTTCCACCCACACCATGTTCAATTCATGCAAAGCTCCTAAACATCACAATCCCGCTAACATTCCCAGGTGCCTTCGTTGCCGCCCCCTTCGGCGGCCTCCTCTGGGCCTTTGGCGCCTGCGCCCTCCGCATCGCCACGCTGTGGGTTTGGTCCCGCATCCGCGGCCACCGCTTCGACGCGCTCGACCGCCCCGTCCCGCGCCGCGCCGGCGCCTTCGATGCGGATGAGGGCGAGACGGTGCTGGAGAGTCGGGTCGAGGCGGGCAAGAGCGGGAAGTTCTTCTGATCGAGATGTGTGAGTGGAGACGGAGCGAGAATCGCTTCGGCTGCTGGATTGGAGCGGTGCGAGTATTGAGGCTTAGACACACCGTTGCCCTTTTGCCGGAGGCGGAGTGCCATGACGCGACTGCAGGGAGTTGCAAAAGGAGAGCAAGCAAATAAGTAATAGAGGCGTGTTGTGTTGTATATCAAATTGTCTTAGACTATGCCGTACATACCAAGACAAGTTGTCTTTTTTGGATTCTCGTTTTCCTTCCTTCTCTTCCCCTCCTCCTCTCCTTGTCTCCCCATCCCCTCAATTCCACCATCTGCAGAAGATCCGAGTAGTGACTCAACCCGAAAATCCACGAAAGAACCAAGCCCCTCATCGAGCATACCCAGGTGCCTCAAACGCACTGACCGCACCAGTCCCGCGACAACCCACACGAGGTGGTAGCTAGCTTTGCAACGACGCACTGGTGGTTCCTGCTGCTCTGAAAACCGTAGGGGAGAGCATACCACCCCCCTCCTGTACCCCACGGGAGGACGCGAGGCAACACGAAGGGCTTGCAGTCTCGATCCATATGTACACGGGAGGCGCCAGAGCTGGGTTACGGTTGTTATGCTGCGACAGGAGAGGAGACTTTGACGCACGCATGCTTGTGTGCTATGTAAACGTTCTGCACTCTTCGGCGGGAAATATCATGTAGTACCGCGTGGCATGTAGGAGGAGAAAACTTGTCTTGAACGGTATGGTGAAATTCATCATTAAGCTAAGTATCAAACTACCGGGGATATCATATCACATCGTCATTCTGTCCTTCCTTTCCTTTTCCGAGCGGCATTCGTAGTGAAGAGCCGAGTCGCTTAACCGTAGGTGCGGTCGCCGCCGGTGGTCTTGGAGCCATCGAGGTCAGAGTCGACGCGGGGGTCGAGCTTGTTGAGCAGGTTGGAGCCGTGGGGTCCAGCCGTCTTGTTGGCGTCGTTGTTGCCAACGTGGCCCGGGTGGTTGGTGCCCGTCAGGCCAGAGCCCTGGGTTGTGCCGTACGTGTTGCCCTGGCCGCCATAGCGGTCCGAGTCGACGCGGGGATCGGCCTGGTTGGCCAGGCGAGAGTCGTGGGGGCCGGAGGGGTCCGAGTAGCCAGAGGTACCGTGGCTACCTGTCAGACCGGAGCCGGTGTGGGTGCCGTGGCTACCAGTGAGGCCGGAGCCGGTATGAGTACCAGTGCTGCCGTACTGACCAGCACCGACACCACCAGCACCGGCGGTGTTGCCAGCGGTGCCGTAGCGGTCAGAGTCAACACGGGGGTCAACTTTGTTGGCAGCGTGCGAGCTGTGAGGACCAGTGGGGTCAGAGTAGCCGGTGTTGCCAGTCAAACCAGAGCCAGTAGTTCCGTGGCTACCTGTGAGACCGGAGCCAGTGGTACCGTGGCTACCTGTCAGGCCGGAGCCGGTGTGAGTGCCGTGGCTGCCTGTGAGACCAGAACCAGTGGTTCCGTGGGTGCCAGTAGATCCATACTGGCCAGCACCAACACCGCCAGCACCGGCAGTGTTGCCTGCGGCGCCGTAGCGGTCGGAGTCAACGCGGGGGTCAAGCTTGTTGGCAAGTTTAGAGTCGTGAGGACCAGTAGGGTCGCTGTGGGTGTTGGAGCCAGTGAAGCCGCTGCCAGTGTTTGTGTGGCTGCTGTGGGTCAAGCCAGCACCTGAATGATGTTCAGCCCTTGAGTGATCTTCAAGGAGAGGCTCTGGCAGCTTGGTGCCGTCAGTGCGGTAGGTTTGCTGACCTGAAGTGTGAGCCTCGTTGCCAACACCACCAATGCCACCGGTGCTGCCGTGGGTACCTGTAGTACCATACTGGCCAGCACCGACACCGCCAGCACCAGCAGTGTTGCCTGCGGTGCCGAGACGGTCAGAGTCAACACGCGGGTCAGCCTTGTTGGCAGCGTGTGAGCTGTGAGGACCAGTGGGGTCGTCTGAGCTAGTTAGGGGCAGTTACAATGTGGAGTAGTCGGATGAGACTTACTGTGTGTTGAGCCGGTCAGACCGGAGCCGGTGGTGTGAGTTCCAGTGTGTGTACCAGTGGTACCGGTGTGAGTGGTGTCCGTGTGAGTACCAGTGTGTGTGGTGTCCTTGTCCTTGTGGAGGACGTTCTCGACCTTAGCCTTGATCTTGTCGATTGTACCAGCCATGTTGATTGATTTTGTGTTGTAAGGGTGGGGTATATTAGGTTATAGTTGAAGTGTTGTGTAAGGTTGTTGAGTGTGGAGAGTGTTGCTTGGTTGTATGATGATGAGTAGGCGAGGTCTCAAAGGTCTTTATATATCACCATTGGAAGGCAGGAGCACCTCATCTCGATACGTCATCTCTTGATGGACTTTCCAGCTCCAGCATCAGCAGACGTGCCACGAATAGCGGGGACAACATCCGAATCCCTGTTTCAGCATTGATCTTTGACCACAACGGGTAGCGCCGCAAACAACGCGATCTGAGATGCTGCAAGCTGCTGCTCCCGTCACGTCATGCGCCATGCTTCCAGACTTCAGCCTCCAGCATTCTCAGCGACTGGGCGGGGGCTTTTCGGCCGTGTTCGTGCTCAAACGGCTCTCACCATGCCCTGGCAAGTCTTGTTGCTTGGTGCGCCACAAACACTGGCCACCGCCCACAGCGACAAGGATCCTTTCGAGCACTAGTCTACACATTCAAGGCGTAGCTCTCCCAATCCGGCCCACTGCGGACACTAGCACGTGGACGGCGCTGCGTCATTGTGCCCGAAATGTGGAGAAGGAAAAGCTTACCTCCAACTTCAATTCCTGTTTGCCCGCGTCTGTCCTCGCGTTATGCCACACTCGGGTTGTATCACGCAATGATCTCCAGCCGATCGGGTAGCCACACGCGCGTCTGTGGAGGTACTTGTGGCGCAGAACTGGCTTGCCTGGCATCTGTGGCGTCATCTGCAGATCGCGCGAGCTTCAGATCGAACACCCGCCATCTAGACACCTTCGACGGGTCGTCCGGCCGTCGGACAACCTGCACGCTGTTCCTGAAAGCCACGGGATAAGTGGAGAATCGCGGGACAGCAATGAGGAAGCTTGAGCTGCATTCAGACTCTTGGTGCTTGAAAGCTGGCGGGCCCCGTCATCATGACGATGCACCCCGCGTGTTTCGCTTGTCCATGCGCTAAGAATAGTCAGAATGTGAATGAGGGACCACAGTAATAGAGTAGTCCAATCAAACGAACGGAGAGTTTATCCACGAAAAAGAAAGCAAGGAACGCTCAAAATGCCGTTGCAGGAGCGTTGGTTGCGAAATGTGCAAGGCATCGAAGTCGTAGGGCGCCCAAAGCTCCTCGTTTTCAAAGTCTCGACCACGATGGCCAAGCCCCAAGATGCCTTGTGACTTGAGGCTGCACAGTTTCAGGAGCGGCCAAACCAAGAGGTACCTTTTCCTTTTCTCCCAGGTCAAGTTTCTGCCGCAGGAACTCAAGCACGGCCTGAGACCTGGCATACCAACATTCTCCGTCATGAACCCAGCAGATCGTGTCATTGTGGCGGCAATTTTTCCCGTGTCGTGCCTATCTTCAACTTTCCTATGAAACTTCGCTATTAACGTGACTTTGCGTCAAGATGAGATTCTTCAGAGCATGGGTTCTGCTCACAGGCGATTCTGTAGGAGCTATGACCAGCTGACGTCACATATCGTCAACAGAAGCTCGCGCGCAGGCACGCGAACCTTCTGACAGTAGGCCCCAAGCTCCTCTATCCCTCTCTACCACCCTTCACAATCTACGACCTATTACGATCTCACCATGTCGGAACGAAGGTCAGCAGCAAGCAAAGTGCAAGACAAGGTCAGGCAAGTCGCGCAGGAGGATTTCAACCAGGCCAGTGCTCTTGCGAACGATGCCGTGCGGTCCGGCGCCTATCTGTATCCGTTCAAGGTATGCCAGCAATCTGCGTCAGCGTAGCCAGGATTGACGCGTACAGGGTATCGCGTACTTCTTCACGCATCGCGCGTTATGGCGTCCTCTTGCCGCGAAGCTGATTCCCACGGTCTCCCTTGGGTTGGGCGTGACGGTGTTTATGTTTGTGGTGACATACGTGCCTCAAGCCGCTGTTCTCACCATTTTTAACGGGCCTCTCGCTTTTGTGACGACGGTCTTGCTCGTGCTGAGCGAGAGCTCCACCATCTTCAATGTACTGAGCAAGAACTTCCTCATCGATGACGCGCTCATTGACACCTTCGATGGCACGCTCATGTCGCGCAATATGACCTCTTTGGTCGCAAAGGAGCGCGCCGTGAAGTCGGGCAGCGACCCAATTGCAAAGCTGGGTAAGCTTGCGAGTAAGCCCTTCGCAAAATTTGCTCCCAGTGCGATCATCCGCTACTTTATGTATCTGCCGCTCAACTTCATCCCCATCGTCGGTACCGTCATGTTCGTAATTCTGCAAGGACGCAAGTTTGGACCTACTGCACACGCCCGCTACTTCCAGCTCAAGCAGATGAACAAGAAGGAGAAGGATCAATTTGTCGAGCGCCGTAAGGCTGCATACGCCAGGTTTGTAATGAGTCAAAGGCTCTGCTTCCTTGTATACTGACCCTCAACAGCTTCGGTATCCCCTCTGTACTCCTCGAAATGGTCCCAATCGCCGGCATCTTCTTCTCATTCACGAACACAGTCGGTGCGGCTCTCTGGGCTGCTGATATGGAGTCGCGCGACGCAACAGGTCAGAAGACGACCGCGCCCGGCCTGCGTGATCAGGCGGCAGAGGCAAGGAATGAGTTGTAGAACTTCTACTCGTACAGCCGCTTCGCTGGGCTGGATGAACACTATCGATATCCCTGGAAGCCACCGTATGCGCCAGGCTGGCTGCTGGGGTGGCCGTGGGTGGAAACACTGAGTCTGAGAGATTTCAAAGAGAAATACGGCTACTTCGACCTTTGCCACGAGATTGGCAATAACACCATGAGCGGTGATGATGACGACGATAACACTATACACCTATACATGCTTAATGAATACACGTAATCCTCCAATGAACAAACTGAATTGTTTCCCATGATGTATGGCGAGCTCACTTGTCAGGCACGCTCCTTCATCTGGGCTGCCACTATCTGAGCGAATCACCATAGTACCTCCAGTATATATAGGCACAGTCATCTTTCCGCTTTCACAAATATCGTGTATGTAACATGTTAGAATACACGTGCTGTTTCTTCAATTGATGTTCTGCGTCAGAGTGCCGCATTTTGGTGTTCAGATTCACGTGCAATCGAGAAGAATCTAAGTTTTTGTCAAGTACTGCAATACAATTAAAAATCATACCGTCCACCACAACGCTCGCATGACCCCTAAAGTACAACATCTGGCGTACAGTGAGCTGCTCATGAAGATGCAAGGTTGCTCGTGTTCAAATCTTGTCGGCCATCGTCTTCCCTGAGATTGTTCCAAATCAGCCGAGTGTGGATGGACGGCAGAAACACGTTGACATTTGCCATTAACAAGTCGTACACATAGCACAAGAGACTTGACATGTAATCGAGAGGTGCTGGGTCTGCCTTGAGCGAAGGCGTTTGGAAGTTCAGCAGGGGGGATGTCGCTACTCACAGATACGAAACTGCAGCTGTAAGACTCGCGCATTTGAGAGGGGTAGCGGACGTGAAGCTCTACATTGAGATTTTCGCCTCAGACCTACACACCCTCTCAACCTGACAATCTCCTATGCGATGAATGCAGGCGTTGTGGCTACGGAGAGGTGAGCGCATTCGGCCCCCAAATTTGCTTAGGGGGCCTAGGATTCACAGATAAGCGCTTTGCTGGGCAAATCTCCACCGAAAAGCGATCCCATATACCGAATCTCTTTGTTCCAGGAGCACGAAGTTTGATTCTGCAATCCAATCGCAATGGTGTCGCAGCCGCATTCCGACCTCGAGGTCGTCGCACCGTCCGCCAACGATACCCACAAGTACCCGTACTACGCCCCTGACTCTGACCCCAAATATCCAACACCGAATCCGGGATCGGACACGAACAAGATCGCATACGAGAGCGCCGTACACGAGCACAAACCACCGCAGACAATATGCGGCCTACGCAAGAGGACCTTCTGGATACTGGTTGGCGTAGCAATCGTAGTTGTCGCTGCAGCTGTAGGCGGAGGTGTGGGCGGCGCGCTCGCATCGCGGTCGTCAAGTAATGCGACAACAAGCAGCAGCAGCAGCGACGACAGCAGCAACAACGCCGCACAAACAACACAATCAAGCGCCCAACCGAGCGCACAATCACCCTCAACCTCTGCAACACCCACATCCTCCACCCCCGCCCCCGCCCTAACAACTACCACCATTGTCGGCCCCGCAAATAGCCCGCAACCCACCCTCCTCCGCGACTGCCCCTCGTCCAACAACACCCTCTACACCGTCACCTACGGCAGCAAGTCCTACCAATTCCGTAAGCTCTGCAACGACGCCTACCTAAACATCAACGGCGTCACAGCCCCCGTGCAAGGCGTCTTCAGCACCCTCGACGAATGCATCGACAAATGCGCCAGCTACAATCGCAACAACGCGACTGCGATTGCCGCAGGTCGGGACCCGATTTGTAACAGTGTGTGTTGGCGGAATACATTTGATGGGCGGAATGATTGGGAGGGCGGGCATTGCTTTGGGTTTACGACGGGGAATACGACGGTGGGTGGGGAGACGCAATTTAGGGTCACAGGGACGGGGGACATATGTGACAGTGCGGCGTTGATTAATCAGGAGATTTGAGTTTGGGAGTGGGGGGGGGGGGGACTGGTGGATTGAATTGCAGGAAGAAGTGGCGTCTGTGAGCGGTCGGTGATTGGGAATGCGTGCCCTCGCTCTTCCGTCTTGATGTTGAGTGAGACTGGAGCAAGTTGAGCTGGTTCTACTGGCTTTGGCCATGCTGAGATCGAATCGCTCTGGCGTTGCTTGCGGACGCCACGAGGACGGCTATCACGTCCACAACACCGCCCCTCCTGCCCACTTTTTACTGCCTGTTCACACGCGGACACTCTACAGGTTCACTCCTGGAAATAATACCTCGACTCGAGAGACTCCATCTGTTTGTCTGTCTTGATTTCCCGATCGGCCACAGGCGTCCATCACCATGGCTGGGCGATCACCAAGGACTTTTGGACAACTTTCATGTCTGATTATGCAAAATTATTACGTCTACGCGTTCAGCACGCAATGCTACTCTACAACATCATTACTCATCAGTCATCACCACACTCCGTTTAGTACTTCGTGCTGTTCGCCGTCGGGCTGCCCTTAGCCAAACCAAAGCATTCAGCCATTCCGTAGAAGATGTCGATGCTGTTGTACACACCGCCGAAGAGCTCCTGGCAAGGACCCATAGCGAAGACAGGGACGTCAGTCAGCGAGTGGACACCCTGGTCGTTCTCAATCGGGAGAGTACCGTTGAGCGTAATGCCGACAGGCTCCTTGGGGTTGGCGTAAAAATCGTCGCTGTCCTTGACCTGCTCGGCAGCAGGGACACGCGGGCCTGACTTGCGGACAGACCAGTTCTCGCGGCGGTCGGGGTCGGCCATCAGGCCCTGGAAGAGCGTGTAGCGCGGGTCCCAGCTGGAGGGGAAGTTGCTGTCGGTGTAGGTCAGGTTGCCCGTGTTGGCGTACTGGGAGAGACCGGACTGCTCATAGACGCCAACGGCGTCGCGGCGCTTGCGATCAGTGTTTTGGGCCGCGAGGTAGTGGGTGTCGACGGAGCCCATGACGTCGAAGCCGTGGCCGTGGTCGGCGGTGACGAGAATGAGGGTCTCCTTGAGGCAATTGGTCGAGTTGAGCTTGGCGATGGTGGCCTTGATGGTGTCGTCAAGCTCAAGGAGCTCACCGAGAGCACGGTCGTAGTCGAGAACGTGCATCATCTTGTCAATCGAGGCGGCCTCAGACATGAGGAACCAACCCTTGTCGCCGGAGCGAGCCTCAAGGATGTCAATGGCCTTGAGTGTCATCTCCTTGAGACCGGGCTGGTCGAGGGCAGGCTTCTTGTCGCCAGTGGGGGACAGCGACTGGTTCAGGTTCTGGCGGTAGACGTTGCGATCGAGCCACTTAGCCATGTTGGAGGTGGTGAAGATACCGAGAGCCTTGTCATTATTGTTGGCAGACAACAGAGCAGTGCGGTTCTGGATGATCTGGTAGTCCTTCTTGGCGAACTCCTGGTAGTAGTCCTTGTCCTGGTAAGTCTTGCCACCGAGCGCAGAAGGGTAGAACTGCTCGGCACCGCCACCGAAGATGACATCAACAGGAACGTTGGTCCAGGTGTAGTTCTGAACACCGTTCAGGTAGGTGTCGACAATAGCGCCGTACTCGCCACGGTTGCGAGTGTGGGAGACGAGCGCAGCAGGAGTGGCATCAGCAATGTAGGCAGTGGAAACAATACCGATGTGTCCACCAGTAAGACGGTGGAACATCTCAGCAATGGTCTCGACCTTGGGATCATCGAAGGCGTTCTTGCTCGAGTCGGCATAGACGTTCAGGCAGTTGACTGTGCTCTTGTGGCCGGTGTTGAGAGCAGCAGCAGAGTTGGCAGAATCAGTAATGAAGCTGTCGATGGAGTGGGTCATCTGGTGGCCGAGCACAGGGAATTTATCCATCGCCATTGTGGTCTGGTACTTTCCATTGATGCTCTTGTGACCGATCAGGCGTGCGGCCGTGATCATGTTGGTGGTCATACCGTCTCCGATGAAGAGGATGATGTTCTTGGTCTTGCGCTCTTCGGCAAGATCCCGAACAAGCCAAGTAGCCTCGGTCTTGCTGCCATTGTTGTAGTTCAGTGTAGCAGTGTACTCGCCGGGCTCGTGCAGAGCAACACGGCGGTACGCCTTAGACGCGACATTGACGAAGCTGGCGTTCTTTGCGTCGCGGGCGAAGAGGTCTATTGCGTATTAATAACAATACTAATGTTTGGTTTGGAGGTTTACAGGGGATACTCACCCTCGTACCAGGTGAAATTCCATTTCTCGAGCTTAGGCTCCTCGAGCTTGAAGTATTCGGTGACCGGTGCAACCTTACCATCCTTGGAGATGGTGAATGTGAACTTCTCGTCGAGAGGCAATCCAATGGCTTCAGATCCATTGGTAGGCTGGTGGACTTCGAGACGAATGTCAAAGTACTGGCCAGCAAGGAAGTCGGCCCTGTTTTCAATTGCTTAGTGTGAGCTTGTGGAGGCCGCTTCATGGTGCTCACTGGTCTGGAGGGAAAACGCAACCTGGTATTGTCAGTGGGTGTTTCAGGGTCCGCGGCGTTCGGCCATACCAAGCGTTGGGCAAGCTCCAAGACGACGGAAGCTCTGCGCAGACACAGCGCCCGCGAGCAGGGCAGCGGCGGCACCAATTGACGTGGCGGACTTCATGGCGAACGCTACAGAGAGTGAGGTGGTACAAAGGACTCCCAAGAAGTGCGATGGCGATCCATGGAAAGCTACCGGGCATGGCTTTATAGCTCCCAGAGCTTTGGACCTGCATTCAGAGCTCGTCGCGCATTTAGGGAATAGTCAGCACATGGGAGTGACCTGCCTGCCAGGGTCCACAGTTCATCCCCGCAGACTGGTCGCCTATCCTGCAGACGGGTCGGCCAACTGCCCTTAGCCGCCCTCGTGCAATGTTCACGCTCTCTGACTGCTCGAGATCATCCTCCCGACTGCCAGGACCAGACCTGTTTCCGCTGGTATGGGTCGACGCCACGAGCCACTATCATCATATTGAAGACGGACGAGCTGCCTTATCGAGGTTGAGATGCACGTTTTTCCTCTTGATTTGAGGTGTGTATACATGTCCTTGGCGAAACGTGAACGATAGCGGAGTCGTGATTCGCTGTGGCTTGCGAGGTGGAGAACACTCCGCTGCGCGGCGCCCTTGGCATCTGCAGTACGAGCGAACTCGCGCAGATTGTGCTGGAGAAGGTGCTTTCATTGGCCATGGGACGAGTGGAGCAGAGAACAAGACTTCTGTATGAGCTTCGACTCGGATATTGTGCCGCGGACTGGAAGGAAAGAAGGAAGCTGAGGTTGATTCGACGATTTTGATGACGATGGTCAGTGATAGCGGCTGTGACCGTGCCCCTGACGCCTTCTGCCCAACGACACATTGTGTTCGTAGCCAACGACGATTGAATCATCTCACCAAAGCATTCCAAGTCGTGCGCTTAGGGTCCTTGCGCATTGGAAGGTATTGCAGAGCTGTCGATCCCACGCAAGCCCAATTTGGTGTTGCTCATTTCTGGTCATGAGCACTGCTCGCAATACTGCACCTTGGCATCTTCTGCGCATGTCACACATCTAATCTGTCGAATTCAAAGTGATCACCCTGCAGCGGCGAACTGCTGCAGGAACCAGGTGCCCCACAGATCGTGAATCTTGGTTGCGTTTCGGACCGCGATGTTTGATGCAGACTCGCCATCATGGTTTGTACCTGAATCGAGTGTAGTGCCGTAACTAACGACGTCACCACTCATCTTTGTTTAGCTGTTGCGTCGGCGAGCTCTCAGTGTTTATACCCACCACATTCTTTCATGCATTCATGCTTCTTGTCAGACGTCCATTACTGATACCAATTGCGCGCGTAAGCCGCTTTCAAGATATTCCAATTCGATTTGTAGCCGCAAAAGCTTGCATATCAACGCACGCGACACGAGCAGAGCCCAAAGTGCAGAAGAAGTCAGCAAATATGTCAAAACGAACTGCGTACGACCGTGATGAGCTGGGTCATACGACCACCAAACGCGCGAAAGAGGTGGACGAGAATCTGCCCTATGATCAGCTGAAAGAAGCACTGGGCACGCAGGAAGAGAAGAAGGATGTTGCAAAAGTAGTCTTCTGGTATCATCCGAAAGATCTACGCATACAGGATAATACAGCTCTGCATCATGCTTCCGAGCTTGCGCAGAGCTCCAAGAAGCCCCTCATCTGCATTTACTTGCATTGCGCGGCAGACGAGTCGTGGCACGGAACAAGCCCTGCTCGCATGGACTTTATGTGCGAGGGTCTTGCTATCATACAGAAGGAACTGAAGGAACTCAACATCCCATTGGTCTTCCTCGAATGCGAAGATCGCAAAAAGATCGTACCCACAGTTGTGGAGTGGCTGAAGGAGCACAAGGTTTCGCACATTTTCAGCAATCACGAGTATGAGATCGACGAGATGCGACGAGACATTAAGCTTGTAAAGCAGGTTGAAAACGACGTCCATGTCTCAATTTACCACGATCAGACGGTTGTCGAACCAGGAACCATGTTGACTGGTAATGGCAAACCAATGAAGGTTTTCACGCCCTACTTTGGGAAGTGGCTAGACATCGTCAAAGAAGAGCCAGAACTACTAGACTTGAGACCGGACCCTAAGAAGCAAAGTGCAGATATTGCCAAGGAACTCAAAGACCTGTTCGGCACGAAACCACCTCGACCAGGAAAGGACAAGCAGTTCGAGAGCGAAGAAGACAAGAAGCGCATACGCAAGCTCTGGCCTCCTGGCCACAAAGCTGGCGCGAAAAGGATGGACGCATTCTTAAAGCAGATCAAAAATTATAAAGCCACCCGATCGAATCCCGCCAAAAACTCGACCTCACGCATGAGCGCATACTTCTCTGCCGGCATGTTCAGCGTGCGTGAAGCACTACGGAAAGTCAGCGATTACAATGGCGGCAGCAGCGATTTTACCGAAGGCCGCTCCAAGCCTGGCGTCTACAGCTGGGTACGCGAGATAGTGTTTCGCGAGTTGTACCGACAAACGACTATGATGACGCCACACACTTCGATGAACTTGCCACAGAATCTCAAATTCGACTATGTACAATGGGAAGATGATGAGGAGGGTTGGGAGAAGTGGTACAAAGGTGAGACCGGCGAGCCTTTTATCGACGCCGGCATGCGCCAATTGAACCACGAAGCTTACATGCACAATCGCCTGCGCATGAACGTGTCATCCTACTTATATTGCAACCTGTTAATAGACTATCGTCGCGGTGAGCGCTATTTTGCGGAGACACTTATAGATTGGGACCTGAGCAATAACACACAAGGCTGGGAGCCAAGCTACACGGTATTCAATCCCGTCAGTCAAGCTGAGAGGAACGATCCAGATGGGGACTATATCCGCAAATGGGTGCCAGAACTCAAGGACGTGGAAGGCAAGGCGATCTTTGCGCCGTACGAGAGGCTCAGCAAGGAGGAGTTTGAGAAGCTTGGATACCCGAAGCCGCATGTCAATTGGAAGAAGACGAAACAACGGTGCATGGAGAGATTCAAGAACGACATGTATGGTGTGGAACCTTAGATGGACTTCATAGGCGTGGGAGTAATGCTTGGGTGTAAATATGTAGACGGCGCTCCACGAAAGCATCGCATGAGTCGGCTACTGAGGTGTCACTTTGCGGTGCAACGCCCCGCTTCCAAAACAAAAGACAGAACATGGTACGAAAGAGTCCGGACATTGCAAGAACCACTCTCGCCAGCCGTTGTAAGATCCTGCGACCGCAATAAGAGATTTCTAAGTATAAAGCTCGGCTTAACTCTGACAGAGCCTTGCAATCAACGTGGATTGTTCATAAAGATATGCGCTTGCTGGGGCTGGTGCTTTCCAGCACATGATCTAAGTAAAGGTTGTTAGAAACATGGCCCACATTCCTTCATGGTCGGCAAAGACCTCAATGGTCAATGGTGATGGAAGCTGAACGATATGACTTCTACGGTGATTTCGGACTGCGGCCGAAAGTTGGCATCTATGTGGCAACTTGGTTTGCTTCTGCGTTAGCTGCGGGCTCCAGAGAGTACAAAATTTGCCTACGCACCGGAGCACACGGGTATCCTTGGGTTCATACAAATTGCGACATGAGACTCCGCTGATTGCTCAACATGCATCGGGAATTGCAAAGGCAAAGGGAAGAGAATGCAACAGAGCATGTTCTTGAACACACGTGCCCTACCTACGCAAATGCGAGCAGAGTAAAGGCTAATCATATGGCTCAGCTAGCGGCTGTCTGCGCTACAGGACTATTTAGAATATTCTTAATAATTTAATTCCTTATCCTAGTAATTAGAAGGAACTAAGTACCTATATTAATCAATTCTTCCTAAGTAGCCTTCCTAGACAATCTAGGTACTAGTAAGTTTACATTGTTTATAAGGTAGACTGCTACTCCTTTATCTAGGATTATGCTTTAAGAAAGTAGAGAAGTAGTAGGTAGCAATGCGGAGAGTGGCGCAAGACCCTCATTGATGCCCGGCTTGACGACATATACTTTTGGCTCATTACTTGTCGGATCAATTCAAGCGATGCACAGTGACAGAGGAAAGCAGAGTATTATTGTTATTGCAAGAAATCTATGGTAATAAGCTCGACGTAATAAGAAGTTCAGCCGGTCCACCGGTAGAAGCGCCCCTTTTACGAGATTCCACCAAGCGGCGGTTCTGCATAAGTTACGGCGCCCCACTATACAACTGCTTCCCGTTCTTCTTAAATCCCGTCACGACATCCTGACCCCTCGCACCCGTCGCCCAAGCCGCAAAATGCTGCGCAAGCGTAGCGTTCCTTGCCTTGTTTCCCACAAGCAAATGTCCTGGCAACAGCAATGGATCATCCTCGTTATCAGTACCTACCTTGAACTGCTCCAGCGCAGCTGTGAGATTAGGCTGCAGCTGTTCCAGTGACAAAAACGTCCCGCGATCCGTCAACGTATACTCCTTCAACAGGCTCGCTGTGCTCAGCGCCTGTATGGGGAATGCGGGGAACTGGTGATACCACGTCGAGTACGGTAGTCCCCATGGCACCTGACCAATTCCCAGCCATAGAGTCGATTCTTTAAGATTCGTGGCGGATTTGTCGTACCGGGTCAGAAAGCGTGTTGGAATAGCGGTCTTTGCGGTGTTCATTTCGCCTGCTTGGTAGATCTTTGCAAATATTGAAGTAGCGCTCATGGTGTTGTTTACGCCAGCCGGGTTCTCGAGGGGGCCAGCAATGATGAAGTGGTCTCGGAAGAGGTAGTAGCGACCTGTTATGGGGTCGATGATGCCCTGTTCGGCGGCTACTTGTTCGGCTGCTGGGACGTAAGAGATTCCGAGGTCTGCTTCGCCGGATTGAAGATTTTTGATTGTGAAAGTCGTGTCGCTCAATACCTGGGTAAATGCGGTCAGTATAAAACACGGCTTGAATGACTCGGAATCGCAATCCGGCTTCAACATACCCATCCAATACTGAACGGCTGCGAGCCATTCTTCACACTGTCCTGGATAAACGCATCGGCGAGAGCTACGGAATTAGTCAGCAGGAATTGCTATTCTGCGCTCGTAAGTGAGACCTTTGACTAAGCCACTCTGTCCGGCGCCTCCGGTTGCTATGCGCAAGGCGGTGCTGTTGCTTGTGGAATTGTAGCCACCGTTGTATATCTCCGTAGGGTCCACGAGTGCGTTCACACCGCTGGATATCACCGCAGTCGCATATATGAGTCGCAACATGTTAGAAGGAATCATATTTCTAACGAGCAAGAGTGAATGGAGAGTTGAAGGTTGTTACGGAAGGGAGCAGTTGTTATGAAAATAAATGATTATTGTGGAAAGCAGTCTTTTGCCCTAGTTTTATCTCTTCTGAGAACCCACGTTACCTGCTACAGCTGAGAATCAGCATGTTGGGCGGGCTGTGCTAAGGTTGTGCTGCAGTAACATCCCATGTAGCTTTGTGTTCGGCGGTGACGGTAACAGCTGAACAGCGCGCCATAAGCTGGCTGCAAGCGGTAGCACCAAACTCTGATAGGTAGACTAGAACTCGCAGCCTACCCTACAAAGCCGGACGTATTACTAGCATGGCAGCGTAAGTCTAGAAGCAGTGTACCTCAGACCGCCATGGCAAGAGGCTACCTAAAACTGGTATCGCGTTTTGGCGACACCTGACACACCTGACGCTCGCAACGTGTTGCGCAAAGCCGAGAGCTTTCAAATGCTACCTGGATATTGATTCAATCGCACAACAAATCATCAGCCTTCAGCTCTGTTTGGCACAATGTGGACAATAATGTGAACGTAGTGGTGTAAGATCATCGCTTACCCATGATGACATCATGCGCGCAGCTGAGGTCGTGGATAGGGCTGAGAACTTTAGGAGGCTGACACGCAAAACAGAACAAGAGCTTGGGTCTGAAAACTTTGTGTTACTGCACAAATGCTTGTCATGGTAAGGCTTGTTTCTCCGGGAAGATGTGTGGTAGTGAAGGGCGGCTTCTTCGGCTTCTTCGGCTTCTTCGGCTTCTTCGGCTTCTTCCGAGCTTCGGAAAGTGGTAGCTAATTGCAACCTCAGAAGTAATAGCACAGGTTGACACAAGCAGCAACAGTTTTCCAGAGGGGGTCAAGCCGTACTGAGGCTATAGCCACAACCGTGGACTAGCGCATTGGCTTGCAGCACGAGGGATTTGGGATTGGTAATCGATGCCAAGATGCAGCAATCATAAACGCATAAAGCCACTGTCCGTGGGCGCAGCGTCCAGCTCATTGAAACATAACAGCCCTACAGATTTCGCAATGTCGCACGCTCTCATCTTTGGCGCCTCTGGCATCTCAGGCTGGGCAATTTTGAATGAAATTACTACATACCCGACCCCAGAAACTTTCGCAAAGATTACCGGGTTGTCGAACCGCCCTCTTACGCTCGAGCAAGCATACTTGCCGCAGGATCCTCGGCTGAACCTCGTCAATGGCGTCGATCTGACCAAGTCTGTATCTGAGGTAGTACAAATGCTGAAGGAGAAGGTTCAAGATGCTCACACAATCTCGCACGTCTTCTTCACCGGTACGCATAAGCATCTGCACATGCACAACGGACGTATGGGCCAACGCTAAAATAAAACCCAGCATACATTCAAACAGACAACTTTGAGAGCTTGAAGAAGGTCAATACAGCACTTCTCGATACCGCTCTCCGTGCAATTGAGCAAGTTTCGCCGGTTCTCAAGAAGGTCATCCTGCAGACTGGTGGCAAAGGCTACGGCCTCGAATTTCCCGACAAACTCACCATCAGCACACCACTGCGTGAGGATATGCCGCGCATTCCTGAGCCCTATGCTAGCAGAATTTTCTATTACTCCCAGCACGATCTGCTCGTCGAGCTGTCGAAAGGGAAGGACTGGACGTTTACAGAAGTGCGACCTGATGGCATAATTGGCTTCACGCCAATCAATAATGCGATGAACTTAGCGCAGGGTATCGGATTGTATCTGACGATTTATCGCGAAGTGCATGGCCGCGGTGCGAAAGTGAACTGGCCTGGCACTGAGAAGAGCTGGAAGTGCAAACACTCAGACACTGCTCAGGGAATCCTTGCGAAGTTCGAAATATATGCTGCAACGTATACCAAAGAGTGCAGCAACGGTAGTGTGTTCAACATTGCGGATGGTAAGACTGTCACATGGGAGCAAGTCTGGCCGAAGCTATGCGCGGATTTTGGTCTGGAAGGTGTGGAGCCGGCCTCTGATATCGTGCCGATGGAGACGTTCGTCAAGAAGAATATTGATACGTGGAAGAGATTGGCTGGAGAGCACGGACTCGAGCGAAACACTGTCGAGGAGCAGAACTGGCCTTTCGTGCACTTCATGCTGGTGCAATTCGACTTCGACAGGCAGTATGACTTGACACAGAGTCGAGAGATTGGTTTTGAGGAGGAGATTGAGACAGCGGAAGGGTACATAAAGGCTTGGGAGAAGATGAGGACCGCGAAGATACTGCCGCCGAGGGTGACTTAAGCCCCTTATAGATGTGTGTGCAAGGTTACACTTTTGAGATTATGAGATTTTATCTCAGGAGAAGTGTGTTGGAAAATTACCATCCATTATTGGAGGCTCAAGATTAGTGGTGTTTGTCGATGGGTCGAACAGATCTCCGAGGAAGAGGTGGTTGGGCCATCCTTCCATGCCGTCTAAGAACATTCCACTTGTGTCAAGTATGTCCAAATTATTGATAGATGGTTGTGAGTCTAGCGCATCGTTGAGAGGTATATGTGGCCTTCCGACAGGGTGTGAGAGTGCCTTATCAAACAACTGGGTGATCCAAGAACTAGCATCCCATGTTTCGCGATGGACATGCAAGACCATCTTGCAATTGGTAAGCGCCGACCTTCCCAGGCTTGCCGTCATTGTATTGCTGCTCCGTGACTGGACAAAGAAGACAACGCAGGCCATGAACAGGCCATGAAAAAGCTCATGTGGAGGCACGAGCTCTTCAGAAGCTGTCACCATGGAGCATGCAAGGGAGGCAATCTGCTGTGCAGAAAGGCTAGCCACCTCATCTCCTAGCCACGTTGAAGGTGAGAGGGGATTATCAGTATCCGGTATAGATTCCGGCTTGATGTGTGTGAGGATGAAGTTATGATTGTACAGTATGCGAAGCGTCGTGCGGAAAACATCTGTATGGGCGTTGTCGGAGTCATTCCACTGAAGAGAACTCGGGAGCCCATCCCTCCAATGCAACAATAGTTCGTGCAGTAATGAGGGCTGATTCAGTTCCTGGCTCCTCGGATAGAAGCGAACGGTGACAATCTGGCGAAGCAGAAGTGCCAGCTTAGATGATTGAATCTGATACAAGCCTGAAAGGCGTAAGAGTTGCGGCGAAAGCTGGTCAGGTATGGTGAACCCCTCGTACTCGAGATCTTCCATCGTCAGCTCGTCTGCGTCGCAGTGATCGAGATTGATCCTGAATGGGCGCCCATGCATCGATGCGCACGCTGCATCTCTCACGACTAAGGTCCACCACAACCGTTTCAGAAGCCCCCTGTCTTGAATTTTAATGTTTATTCCAGCCATAGAACGATGACAGCCAATTGTTTCAGCGATTGTGACTCCGGTGGATATCCAAGTGTAGAAGTTCCAGTGTTTGTTGGGGCTGCCTCCCCAGAAACTCAGTAGGATGGCGACCTGGAGCGTTGTGATCTTACTGTTCTCATAGCCTACATCGAACAGGGCTTTGGCCTTGCCATAGAAGCTGGCACGAGCTTGTTTTCTTTCATTAAACCCGGCCTGATGCAGAATGCGCAGCGGACAAAAGGTGGCAGCTGAAAAGCACACCGAATGAAGCAGTATCCACGGCAGCCTTCGAGCTCTGTGCTGCAGTAGAAATTCTTGTGGATTGATGATGGGATAGAGAGGGAAAACTCGTTCCAAAAAGACAACAACGAGGATATCCAAGACTGCATCAGGAGGTGCTGTAAAGGCCCGTTTAGCCTCAAGATATGCCATATCTTCAGGTGGGATACCTGCGGGATGGATTCTTTGGGGTGGAGACTGGGATGTAGGAGTTGGTCCAGAGATATGCAGTAGAGGTCGATCGGTACTTCTCCGCGAGATAATTCCAAGTGGGAAAGCCTCACCGACATAGGCAAGTGAACCCTTGTCCACGGCTTCTCTGTGGTCACGGCGATCTAGTATCCCCTCGAAAACCGTCGACCAACTAGCGTCATGCGGCCTCGAATCAAGCTTTGGGTCGGTAGATACAGGAGGTGAGCCATCCCGAGTCTGCACACCGGCTGGCGCTGTGGAGCAGCGAGTGTGTTGAGCTTCCGTCACGGCAACAGGTGCTTCTATGTTAACTCCCTGTGGACCCGTGAGATCCCTTGTATCGTTGGCACTTTCGTCGACGTGAGAAGCATCGGATTGGTTGACTCCGCCGCGCATGCGCAGCTGTTGCCGTCGTGGCTTCCGAACATAAATACCTCTCCGAGACTGAATCAGCGCACAATTGGGTTCTCCTCTCTGTTCACAGCGTGTGCATGGAGTTCCACGCTCGCTAGCATCGCACTTGACGCGTTTCGCATTGCACAAGCGACATGCTTTGGCGGTACGCACCCGCACGGGGCGACTCTCTGTGCCAGTCTGCGCTTCTGAACGACGGTCAGTTGGCGCTTGCGATGCATCTGAAGGGTGCAAAGAAGCCCGTGTCATTGTGGATCAATGTCATCAACTGGGTGAGATCCCGGTGAAGTGTTTGCTTGTATTGAGAAGCCGGACATATAACCGAGTCGCGCTAATGACTAAGTATTGCTACTTCACCCCCTCGCACACAAACTCCTTTACCACATTTCTGTACACGGTAGCCAAAATATAGAGCTGTCGTTCACTATGCATGCTATTGAAAGACCTGGGCATGAGACCGGCCGCTACCACGGTGTACTGTGTACAGTCTTCACCATGGAATCTCCGCACCATCGGGGCCGAAAAACCCGCCATGTGTCTTCTCCAACGTAGCACTATCGATCTTTTACGACCGTGTTAGCACGTAATGTCTACAGTATCAGAAAACACTTACTACTTGTAGTATACTCTGACAGCTCTGTTCCACTGAGATAGCATATGGTTCCAGATCAATGCCTTGGGCCTTCAGAGATCCGTAAGCTGCCTTTGCAATGTCTGTCGCAACCATGCTGTTGAGGTATATTAGCGTGAACAGCTATTAGGATGGAATCATACTCACCCTGGATGTTGCGCCCAGACAATTATGTCCTGCTGCTCGAAGGAGAGCCACCTGAAGAGGAAATTGCCCATAACCTTGCTCGCGCCATATGCCGATACTTCAAGTGCGGTGGACATGGCTGTCAAACTGCCAACAGCACTGGACATGTACATGAATTTGGGCTTCTTGTCCTTGCGTGAATTGCGCAGCAGTGGGGCAACAGCCTTGTACAGCTCCAGCTGGCCATACACATTGCTATCGACGAAGGGCTGAATGTCTGATATCTCAGCCTCACTGACTTTCGGGCTCATATTGGCGTTGCCGGCGTTGGCGAGGACGATGTCAAGACTGTCGATGTTGTGCTCAGTTTTCAAGGATGCAATGCCGCGTTTGATAGTCTCTACTGAAGCGACATCGATCTCGATAACAACGAGACGGGATCCCGAGGCTTTTGGAAGCGTATAAAGCGGCTTAGCAGATGCAGCACTTCGGACCGCTGCCACGACGGTGGTATCAGGCAAGTTAAGATACGCCGTGACGAGGCCTTTGCCGATACCTGTCATGGAAGGAGTCACGATCAATTCTATTACTATAGCAGATGAAGGCTTAACGTACCGCGGCTTGCGCCTGTAATAAGGACAGTAGTGTTCGAAGACATTGCCTATGCGATTCTGATAAAAAAAAGACGGTGATTGTCAGTGCAGGCTGAGTACTACCATGAGGGCTACATTTATGTACCACTAGCCGCAGTCCCAAACTCGTCATATTCGTCCGAAGCCGATGTGCTGTAACAATCACCGCGTACTCACAATGAGCATTGTTGTAGGACATAGGCATGGTGATCGTGGAAAGCTTGCGGAGTTTCTGGACTAAATGAAGACTAGCTCTTGCGACTAGCGGAGTTTGGCGTGAAGCTAGCGGAGCCTCCTCATACTCGGCCCACTATCATCTTCTCTTCAACCTTTCGACCAGATTCACCGCGGACAAAGGCTGGAAGATCACGGCGGAAGCCTGAACTCTCACAAGCACAGGATGTTTCGCAATGGAAAGAGCGACCCGTCACAAGTCTTGCGTGGCGTGTATCCAGACAAAACGGAAATGCGACCGAACCCAGCCGAAATGCCAACGCTGCACCGCAAGAGGCTCTGACTGCCACTACATCGGCCGGAGTAGGATGCGGCAACAGCAAGTGGTGGAGCAATCTGTCTTGGAGCAATCACTCATACGCACAGCTGCTGAATGGCGCCCACAAATCTTAGAAGTGGAGCACATGACTTCGGCAGCATTGTTTCCTCCAACCTCAAATGAAGACATCTTCGACTTTCCGCACCATCCTTTCAATCTGCCATTCGATGACCAGTCGCTCGTGCCTAGCATCGGTGATCTTGCCGCCGAGCCGCAGCCGCATACTGGCGATCCTGACAGCAAGCTCTACACCCGCGTCGAGTACTGCGCGGGCCGCCTCTCCCTCCTTCCAAGCCTCTTTGCAACAACAGGCCAAACAATGTTCATCCACCATCAGACTTTTCAAGCCATGCATTCCACAACACTGCAACAAGCAATGAGCGCATGTGCACTCTACACCATGAGAACCCCCGCCTCGAAACCCCTCGTGCACCAAGTCATTCAACACAACGTCCAAGACCTGCTCGCCACAACCAATCCAACGACGACCCGAAACCAGGACCTCCTCGCCGCGCTCCAGGCACTGCTGCTCTACCAGCTCATGCGTCTCTTCGACGGCGACATCCGGCTGCGCGCCTCCGCCGAAGCCGACGAAGCCACCACAGTGCTCTGGGCCAGCGAGCTGCGCACACGCGTATGTGCGCACTACCTGCCTCAGAACCCCGTGGCAAGGTTCTCCGACGACACCAAGGACTGGGCAGTGTGGCTGTTCAGCGAGAGCATCCGGCGCACGGTCGTGACCACCTTCCTGGTGCGCGGCGTGTACAACTACCTCAAGACGTGCACGGACAGCCCGACGGTGGTGGGAGTGTACTTCACGGTGCAGGAGGGGCTGTGGAACGCGCAGAGCGAGGCCGGCTGGAACCGCGCCAAGCACGACAAGATGGAGCTGCAGGTCCTGGTCAACGACTGGGACAACGTCATGGCGCTGGCGGGCCCCGCGGACCTCGAGGAGCTCGGCGTCCTGGTCATGAGTATGCTGTGGGGACTCCGCGCCACGCGGAACTGGCTGGGCCGTGAGTCCAGTGCCAAACATGGCTTGGAGGCTTTGCTGTGACCGAGTGACGGTATGCAGGACACGCTTGCATGACCGCCTATGCGGCTTTTGCCTTCTCTGTATCCCTGAATGGAATATACCCCTTTCTTTTCAGACACACAAGCCTACACCCCTCTGTCCATGTGTCGAGACGCCGCTCACTGGTGGAGCGGGGTCGTGCGGCAAGGTGTAGAGTCTTGGGATGCGAAGCGTTATGTGGGACATGCGCTGGATACATGCAGCCATAGCGTGAACTATTGCAGCTGTACTCGGCAGATAAAGCGTGCAGGGAATGCAGGAGGTGATGTCTGCAAAGCGACATGCACCGCTGTGAGATATGCATAGCAATCTCTTTAGTTCAGATATATATAGCGACAGTTGGATCTGCAGCCAGACAAGATGGGATGTGAGTCGCAAGTCAGCAGTGCACGCTTGGTATCCGTCTGGAGCAGTGAGAAGGGGCTCGACTGAAAGTGCAATGTGTTCAATTCGCTTTTAGATCGATCGCAAGACACAGCGAGCTTGATTGACGGACCGGACGGGACGAAGCACGACCCATGTCTCCTGGATCGTGCTTCCCATCTGCTGGGTCACTACCATGAACCGGAACGCCGCAACCCCAAAGAAACGCCCGCTAACAAGCATAAAATCGAACCTGCCACCCCACGCATGCCGTCCTCACCGCCCTCCCAGCGTCAGCGCTGCAGCGCCTCCAATCGTCGCCCCCAGCCCCGCCCCCGCGACCCCCTGCTGTGCGCGCGTAAACCGCCTGCTCTCCCTGTAAGAAGGCTGCACCACGCTCTCGGGCTCCGCAATGCCCATGCTGCCCGGCGGCGCATCCTTCAGCTGCCCATACCTGACCCTCCTCTTGCCGACCTCCTGCAGGACCTCCTCGAAATCGCCATGCTGGGCCTTGACGTTATCGGGCTTGATGATGGGCGCATTGAACGCGTTTGCGATCTCCAGCGGGCCCAGCGTGACTTTGCGCCCCAGGTGCCAGAAGCCCCAGTACACGGGGAGCACGAGCAGGATGGTCACGAGGGTTGCGACCAGTGCGCCCGCGACGTAGTTGAAATCTGTGATGTATTCTTCCACAATGCCCGTCACGCTGCTGAGGGCGGTTTGCGAGGACATGCCTGCTGCGGTGCGGTTGGTAACTGCGGTGCTGGGCTGGGATTTGAGGTACAGAGCTGCGACGAAGGAGAGGGTGTTTATTTTGCGGAGGAGCTCGATGGCCGGGTCGTCGAGGCCGGGCCGGTCGATGCCGTAGTAGCAGCGGTTGTTTGATTGGGTATCCGTGTCGGCGAAGAAGGTGGTCTGGGCTTGACCGCCGCGCATTTCAATGTCCCAGTCGTCTTTGTATGTGAGGCTTGCAGAGGAGGAGTAGAGGTTGTTGAAGACGTAGGTCAGTGCGCCGGTGGTCGAAGTCTCATTGAACTTCTCGTCCAGGTCGACGTACTCGAGGAACTTAAGCTGATCGATTTGTGAGGTCGTGATGGGTACACCCATAGCGTGCGTGGTGTTGTCGTTGAAGAACTTGACGTGAGTGACAATATTTCTGCCTCTGAGTTCTTCCTCGGAAGGAACCATGACTGTGACGGGATATTCGACAATGGCGGGGCGGATCTCGCAGGTTCGTCGTGTGAGGGTGCCGGGACAGTCGTCGTTGTTGGCGCCAGCGCGACTGTCGACATACATCATGTTCATGTTGATGCTAGCATATGGTTTGGCATCGGTGGCCCAGGAGGAGTTGAAAGCAATATCCCAGAGTGGGTACGAAGAGTTGGCTTCACCTTGCTGACTGCGGTGCTGCAGACCATAGTTGACATACTCATTGGTGGTGTTGCAGTCAAACGCAAAGCCTAGGGCCTTGTAAGAACCACTGCATTCCTGTCGGAAAGGGCAATCGAAAAAGGATGCTTGTTCGCCGAGGGTGTCGTGCACCTTGCCATTCGCGATCTTGCCATTGTAAGCATTGATGACGCCAGCCCACGCTGTGTCGACAGTCTTGATTGCTCCGTCCTCTCCAGGAATACCGCCACTGTTCGCTGGCCAGTTGGTCTCCATCCAGCCTGTGACTGTAACATTTTTGTAATTGACTTGCTGGGTAACGATGGTTTTGGTCGCTTTCTGGAAGAGGGTACTGTCGATGACAGCGAACTTTGTCATCAAGGCTGCGAGAGCGACGATGTTGAAGTGCTTGCCGGACGTTATGATAGAGTAGAAGCTGTAAGAGTAGGCGTGGTTTCTATGCAGTGTGCTCAGAGAGCTGCCCGCCATGGCCTTCCTCCACCATGCAATGGCCAGGCCTTGACTGATGAAGGTAATCAAGCCGAGGTTCTGGAACTGATTGGCGATGTTGATGAGTACGTTAGGCTGGACAGGAAAACGTGTGAATGGCCAATCTTTGACGCGTTCTTTGTTGGATGCACCAAGGACAGCGACAGCCGCAGCTGTTGAGATGAGGATGATGATGAAGCCTGAGAAGCCGATCCATGGAAATTGTTGGCGGAATCCAGGCTTCCAGTCGATGCCATCGTCGCTGCTAGCATCGTTTTCGAATTCTGCGGTTTCGACATTCGGGGCTTTTTTGTAAGAGTATGATGAGGATGTGGCTGTGTCGTTGACGCTGGTCTTCTCGTTCGTACTTCTTGAGTCAATAGTACTCTGTGCAGGCTCGATGTTGTCATTTGGATTTGGAGTTGGGGGCGATGTGAGCTTTGCCAAAGTATCTTGGTCAACGTTCCTTTGCTCGCTCTGTGTTGGTGAAGTGTGCTCCATTGCGACAGCTCAGGTCAGGTGTCTTGAAAGGGTGGAAGAAAGGAAAAGATTTGAACCAAAGTACCAAGGTACCGCCGCGGTGCGCCTTGAGGGCACGGTTGAGGCACAGCCGTAAGAAGTGGAGATTGGATGTAAGACAGACAACAAAGCCTCGCGTGGCCCCCAAACCTCCACCTCCACCTACATATATCTTGGACCCCGAATCCAGACGTCCTTAGTCCACTTTCTCGACGGTCGATGCAAGAGCTGAAAGATGGTTTCGCAAGTTGTGCATCAAGCTTGCACCAGACATGCATACAGCGTGCATACAACGTGCACTCTCAGATGCTAGTGTGCTTGTCAATTGGTGGTTAGGCGATACCGAAGGGTCGGCGCGTGCGCCACGATCCGCAGCAGACCAATCACGCTAGAGCTGGCGTTGTGGTGCCCAGCTGAGACGCTATGGCCAACAAACTTGCTGTAGGAGTAGGGCGTCCAGCTCTGGCGATTGTTTGCATGTGGACATGTCGTGTGGTGAAGCTGACGGGAGGATGCAGAGCCAAGACACCGAATCTGTGGCGAGCGGAAGTGATGCATCGCGACTGCTCTTTCGGTCAGCGCGAGCATGCTCACGAAGTGACAGGTGACAGCGTCTGCAAAGCTTTGGTTGCTTGTCAGCTGCTGGTTCTTGTCTTTTGCTTATGAATAACATGGTGAGGAGGATCTTGAGGCGCCCAAGTCAATCAACGGCACACCCACGGCTTGAACGGTTGAGAAACGAATATCCACTACTGACCACTTCCGTACACATGGACGTATCGTGCGCCAAGGGCTGACAGAAGGACGGTGGAGCTGCTGAGCCAAGAGGCGAAAATGGTGGTATTGATGCTGCCAAGAAACGATAGGAGCGGTCGCAGGCGTTTCGTGATGGCTCGTTCGGTGAGGGCGAGGGCGCTGACAGGTCTGCAGGGTTTGGCAAAGCTTTGTTTGCTTGTTTGTTGCCGCCTCACCGCCTCTGCGCGAGCACCGTCAATTGCAGTCGTCCAATCCAACGACCAATTGTGCAGCGACGACCAATTAAGTTACAACGACCGAGTGAGTAACAACGACCAATTGAGTAACAACGGCCAATTGAGTAACAACGGCCAATTGAGTAACAACGGCCAATTGAGTAAAAACGGCCAATTGAGTAACAACGACCAATTGTGTAAGCAGCTCACGTTGCAGCCGCATTCTGATTCGTGGACTGCAATTTGCGTGTGGCGTGGGTCTCGTGATTGGTCCATTGTACAGGGTGTTCTACATATGTCATCGTACAAGTCTATAACAAGTCATACATACAAGTACAGCGGCCTTCTTCTAGTCTACTCCCAGCGCGTCTCCTTCTTCAGCGGCTTCTCCCAGTCCTTGACGTGGTCAGCAATGACCTTTGCGGCCTGGTCAGCAGTGAAGTTGCGGCCAATGGCTTCGACAAAGTCACCCTCGGGATCTGCGCACGTTAGTTGATTGCTTGTCAAGTGCTTGTTCAGTGCTTGTCAAGTGCTCGTCAAGTGCTCGTCAAGTGCTCGTCAAGTGCTCGTCAAGTGCTCGTTGAATGCTCGTCAAATGCTGGTGGAATGCTTGTATCAGGGATGTGCGCGACGTACCCATCAGGTAGAAGTAGATGCTGTGGTCGACCAGGTAGTCCTGCCCCGGCGCAACCTCCTTCGGCGTGCTAAAGTAGACGCGGTAGGCCTTGCAGGTGTCCTTGATCTGCTCGTGGTTCCCCGTCAGGCCAATGAAATCCGGGTGGAACTCGGCCAGGTACTCCTTCAGCACGGCGGGGCTGTCGCGCGCGGGGTCGCAGGTGATCATGATGGGGAGCAGCACGTCGCCGCACCTCTCGCGCACCTTGTCGTACATCAGGGCCATCTTGTCCAGCTCGTCCGGGCAGATGTCGGGGCAGTGGGTGAAGCCAAAGTAGACGAGCGAGTACTTGCCCAGCATGTCGTTGGAGCTGAAGACGTTGCCGTCCTGGTCGACGAGCTCAAACGGCCCGCCGACCTTGGGCTTGCCGACGCCCTTTGTCTGCTCTGCTATCCGCTTGCGCGCCATGCGCTCCTTCTCGTATGTGAAGTACGCCCACAGCCCGCCGCCCGTCGCGATGAAGAGCAGCGCGGCGGTGATGTTGAACGGGCCGCCCTTGTTGCGCGCCTTGATTTGGTCGATGGTCTTGAGTTTCTGGCAGGCCGCCGTGTGCGAGAACGGCCGGCGGGGGGGCACGGCTGGCTGCGCCTGGCGCAGGCATGTCCGCGACGGGGCGCTGCGGGCGCGCGGCGCGCATGTGCGGGCGGCGCTGCTCTGGAGCGCGGCCGCGATGCGCGCGGTGCATTGGCTGGGTGCGGCCATTGTGTGTGGGAGCAGACGGAGTGACGTGATGCTGGCGCTGGCGCTGGTGCTGGTGCTGGTGCTGCGACTTTTTGGGAGCTTCACGACATGTCTCGCACGGGCCAGTCGAATGACATATCTCGCCTCGGCCTGCCTCCTCCACCCACCAGCATCGAATCATCTCACCGCAGCCAGCCCGTGGCGTATCAGCCTGACGGCAGCAGCGTTCGACAACGGCACGCTGGAGCTGGTTCTGACGGCAGGCTGGAGCTTGTTCTGACGACAGCCCTGCCGTTCCACCTGCATGCTCGTTTGGAAGCACTCAGACGTGTGCTGGCCGAGGACCGCAGACATGACATGGACAAGTCACACGTCTAGCATCGTTGGGTCGGAGTGAAACTTCAAGACGCTGTAGACAAATCTGTCCGCTGCCGTGTCGTCCTGGACATCCACGCTCGCCTCGACGCGAGACGCTGAGCGCTCTTCTTTGGAACGACGAGTCCGCCAGTGCAAATTCAATCTCTAGTACAATTTTTCAACTGACCAAGGGTTGCCTGCTCTGCACCACATCTAATCAGACAACGTCGCCTGGATAGTACAATAACATCTATCCATGGAAAGCCCAAGGTGGGCGCGCAGTGAGGTCCCGGTCTTGCCGCTCCATGTCGGCGCGAGCACCGAATGACATCGTCATTCTCCACTACCCCTCAAGATCCTCCTTCCCCAAGGTTGCACGACAAGCCTGCCACCTCGTCCACCATGACACGCTGATCACTAATAGGTCGACTAAAATGTAACCTCGATACTCCTCATCATAGGTGGATGTTCAACTCCGCTTCGGTGTGTTGATGCCGCCCTCATCCGCTCACGCCGTATTGTTGCAGGAAAAGATCGTCAGCGTAGAATGCAGATAGTGTGCTTATATCATACCATTCCACGGACGAGTATGCACGTGCCATCGCCCGAACTATCACACCAGCTCTGATCTTCTGCGGCACCATGGGTCTACCTCGTCTCGCAGCAGCACTTCTAGCGGTGCCTACGTCCTTTGCATACCCCAGCGGCGCGTGTCCAAAGGCAGCCAAATTGGCTGTGCCTAGGACAGCAGCAAGTGCCTCGATCCCCCACACCAACTCCTTCGCTTCCTTCTCGTTCGAGCCCGCCTTTTGGGTTGAGTTCTTCGGCAACGCCAGCAGCCCAAACCACTTGACATTCGCAGCCCTTGATCGTATCCACGAACATGGCGGCCATCCTATCATCCGACCTGGTGGCATTACCATGGACAGCATGACCTTTGACCCGGAAGGAGGCGACCCTATTCGCACAACTAATCCAGAAGGTGGGGTCTGGCGAACGACAGTTGGGCCAAACTACTACAAGAGTTGGGACAACTTCCCCAAGGACACAGAGTTCATCTCAACGTTGAACTTCGGCAACGAGAGCTTGGAAATCGCGAAAGGTCTGGCTTTAGCTTCCGTCCAGTACCAGGGTGACAAGGTGGCATACTTCGAGCTAGGCAATGAGCCGACAAACTACAAGGAAAGCCGATGGAATCGCTCGACTGGTGCATATGTCAGCGAGTGGAAGCATTACACCCGTGAGATTGATGCAGCTGTCAACGCAGCCAGAGACACCAACCTCACCAGCCAACGATGGTGGGCCTCATCCGCAACAACCGACGACTCAGGCCTAGAAGTGCGACCCGTTGCACTGATACCCGCGGGAGTCAACTCAGCAGACCAAGTCGGCATCTACTCCATCCACTCCTACGCGTTCTCAACCTGCGACCCCAAGCGTGCCGCCTTAGCCACCATCGCCAACATCCTCAACCACACCGAGCTGACTCGCTACTGCGACGAAGAAATTTACCCCTCCGCAAAGACTGCCCTAGACGCCGGCTCGCACTGGAACATTGGCGAATTCAACTCAGTCTCCTGCTCCGGCGCGCCCAACGTCACCGACACATTCGCTCAAGCCCTGTGGGTAATCGACAGCGAGCTAATCTACGCAACCCGCAACGCATCAACCACGCATCTGCATCAGGGCGCGACGCTCGCCCTGCAGTCCAAAGACCAACTCAACACGCCCGACGCCGACGGCACGCCGGGCTACAGCACGTATTCGATGCTGTACCCGCGAGCTAGCAACCTGCGCGGCCCAGCGCGCACGCTCCCTTCCTTCCTTGCGCAACTCTTCATGGCCGAGGCCTTCGCTACGCCCCATACGCGAGTGCGGGCTCTCGACGCCCCCGCCGGTGTCGACGCCGAGTCGTTCGCCGCGTATGCGTTTTACATCGACGACAGGGTTTCCAAGCTCGCCCTGTTGAATATGAAGCCGTTCTACGCCAACTCTTCGTCGGATTTCGCGGTCCACTTGGATCTGTCGGCGCTGGCACATGCAGGCAACGGTAGCTGCGTTCGTGCAAAGCGGTTGACTGCGCCGTTTGTCGATACTAAAAATAGCAGCCTGTCGACCTGGGCTGGTCAGTCGTTTCCTATGGGTGAACGTGTGGGTAATCTGGATGTTGAGGTGGTGGGTGATGATGCTGAGGTCAGCGTCAGGGGCAGTGAAGCGTTGCTGGTATTCTTCGATGATGATATGTACGAGCCGTGAGATATGATCTTGTGTTTAACCAATGAAATCTCTGAATACGGAATCACACTGGCACTCAAGAGCGAAGTTGTTTGTGAATATTATTTGAATGCAGCATTAGATTGCTTACTCTGTTCAAAGCAGTACTATCAACAGCGAATACGACGTAATCTGCCAGCCCCTCCCCTCTAGCAGGCCCACCCTTACTCGTTCTCGTCGACAGCGATGATAGTCGACTTGAACTTCCTCGCAGAAACCTTGCGCTTGAACAAGATATCCAGCTCGCGGTACGAACGGCCCTTCATCTCAGGAAGACCAAAGTAAGCCGACACCAGGCACACAAACGCGGTGCCTCCCCACACGTATCCGCACTTGCCAGCCATGTTCCACCCGGTGGGGTTCAACATCTGCGACGCGAGGTAGATCATCGGGATCTCCGCGACGTAGTAAGCGGCACGGCCGACACCGGTGGACAGAGGGCGCAGACGAATCGACGACGTCTCGGCGATGATCGAGTACGAAATGGGGCCCAGGGAGCCGGCGAAGACGAAGGAGATGATGACGCCGAGGCAGGCTTGGGCGTAGTTGGTCGCGCTGCTCTGGGTGATGGTCGCGCAGATACCGAGGATGATGAGGAGGACCATGTTGACAAGTGCGCCGCCGAGGAAGATGGTGCGGCGCCCGAACCACGCGCTGAGGGGCCATGAGAGCGCGTTGGCGACGAGCTGCAGGCACGAGTTGATGAGGTTGAGCTTGAAGGAGAAGTCGGTGGACATGCCGGCTTGCTCGAAGAAGAAGGTCGCTTGGTTGGCGATCAGGTTGCCGGCGAAGTTCTGGGATGCGTAGATCAAGCAGGTGATGATTGTTCGCCTGAGGTCAACGCCCTTGACGAGGTCGATCAGTGTGGGTTCGCCGCCGAGGTGGGCCTCGATTTCTACGGTGCGCTCGATCATGGCAAGCGTTTCGTCGGCAGTCGCCTGGGTACCGGTCTTGCGACCAAGGCGCTTGATGGACTTGAGAGCTTGCTCCTTCTTGCCGTGACGGACCAACCACCAAGGAGACTCGGGCGCGAAGAAGATGAGGACGAGCAGCGGCAGGGGGAAGATCCATTGCAGCGCAAGAGGTCCGCGCCACGCCCACTGGTCCATGCGGCCGTTGAATCCCATAGTTGCTGCAGCGACAATGATGCTGCCAATAGACCACGACATCTGGAGGGTCGCGGTACAGACACCACGGAGCGCGACGGGGACAACTTCGGAGGCGTAGGCGGGAGAGTTGGCGATGAACATGCCCCAGGGAACACCCTCGAAAGCCTGCCCAATGACAAGCACCTCAAGCGATGAAGCGAAGAAGGAGATGAAGATCGTCAAGATCATAAGGATCAGGGCGAGGATTGTGCACCACCGATATCCGATACGGTTGGTGATGGGACCCGCCAGGAAGACGCCCACGAAGGCACCGCACTGACCAGCCTGGAAGAGCGAACTCTGCCACTTGGTAGGAATGACAAAAGATCCGTCGGGCATCTTGGTGCCGTATTCATTCTTGAAAGCAGTCAGGGCGACGAAGTTACCGTTCAGGAACATATCGAAGGACTCCATGACCTGTGGCCCGTTAGCGGCGACTTTGACTACGGAACGCAGAGACCTACAATAGTAAAGCAGAAGACGAACGCCCAGAAGCAAGCCATGGGATGTGTCTTTACGGCCTCCCAAACACCCATCTCATTCTCACGGGTCTCAGCCTCATACGAGGCAGCCAAAAGATCCTTGTCATCGAGCGTCTCATGTTGAACGACGCCATGAGCGTTGTACTCAGCGTCGAGCTTCTTCTCGTTGATACTGGACGACATGTTTGCTGGACCCGGCGTGGTGATGTGCAAGTACGAAGCAACCGACAAGCAATGCAAAGTCTAGCCAAGCAGGCGACGTCGGGCTTAAATACACCCCAAGACCCGGTATCCACACTCCACTCACCTCATCTTCAAAACTGGGTTGCCCGTATCCACACCTGGAGGTCGGGGTGGTAGCGCACGGGGTATCCCCACTGACCCCCCATGGGTAACGCATGCGCAGCGCAGCATCGCATCAAACGCCGAGGTGTCGGGCCAAAGGTCCATCGACACGGTATCGAGCTCCTGATAGGCCGTTCGGGGGCCACGAAAATTCACACCAGCAACCTGACGCCATGTAGCCGGCCAAACCGGAGCAGATACAGAATGCTGTTCCGCCCATGGGGCTCCGCACTAAGCTTTAGCTTAGCGGAGCCACAAATCTTAGCCCCGCGTTTTGATTAGTGGAACATCTCACGTGTCTGCGTTATGACGTCCAGCCCTCGCCCAGAACGAGATTAGTCGCCCTGGACTCGCGATTCAGCCGCATCCCATGAGCTGAGCCGCAATCCGCGTGCGGGTGCGCAGCCTGTTGTGTGCTAGCTGGTGTCAACGGCGCGCGGATAGCACGACAACCCGGGAAGAGCTCGTGTTGTGCTGCGACGGAGGGCAGACAGGAGGAGGAATCATTTCCGGGGGCGAGGGCCGAGAATGTGTTGCTGGCCATGAGTTGGGTGAGTCTCGATGCGTCTATCGAGAGGGTTTTGGCATCATGTGGGTGCTTGTTCAGTGTCGAGGGCGACTTTCTTCATGTCAACTGGCAGTTGGACAGACGGCTTTCGTCGGTGTGGTTTGGTAATACTTCCGCTTGAGCACCGTGTGAGATGCCGAGAACCGTTCAGCTGGTGAGGTCGAGGTAGTTGCGTGGCATCAATAGGCTGCACCGCTGGAAGCGGTAACCCAGCCGCTCTGTCCCTGTGTAACACAATGTTTAGGATTCCGGCTTCGTCCGACGCTGTCAGCGTGAAGGTCATTGTGCGTCCCAGGATTTCGGGGTTCTTCGTACTGACAGCGCTTGAGCAACTTCCCAGCTTTGTATCGTGTGTCTTTTCAGGGTTTTCTGCCACTATTGCAGCGCTCCTTCTCCGCAACACTGTCCCATCACCATCTCAGTTTGTAACTTTACGACGCATCTTCGTAATTGTCACCCGCTGGGCGTAAAGCAGATTACCGCGGACTGTATTACACCATCGCGGAGTATCCTGGGGCTAGAGGTCAAATGTTTCTGCTGGATCCCGCCCCCAGTACCGCGAAGTCTCTGTATGCCTGCACACGAACCTCGAGAGCTGGCCTCATCGTATCAGCGCTCGGAGCAAGGAGGTCTAGAACCACAATCAATACAGTGTCAAGCGTGGGGTGTCTGCTGGCTGTCACCCAAGTACAGCATGGCGGCTGGAAAATGACACTGGCTGATTTTGCCTTCCTGCGTCATGCTAATTCGTTGCAGTAGAAAGACTTGCAGAATACAGACTCTGTTGTATCCTTGGCTTCGAGATCGAACGGAGACGCCACGCGAACCACACACCACCTGACGAGGCCTACGCATATACTCTCCTCTAGGTGCGATTACGCACAGAAGAGTTGATCATCTTGACCCAGTGCAACACGCTGAGTATCTTCACACTTCATACGAAGCCGTTGACCTGGAGGCGGTTGTAGTATTCCAGTCGTGCAGTCCTCTCATAGTGTGAAACGTGACAGTGGTTGACTCACAGCTAGCTGGGAAGAACAGTATAGGTCACACACAGAAGAAACTTTTCATCATCTCCGATGCTTCGGTCGACTCGCACTTGGTTTTGCTGCCTCGATCAACGTGTCCACAGAAAGGACTACAAGGTTGCTTGACATCGATATGTGGGATTGGTGACTATGTTGGGTGACGCCTTCCGACAACATGTCTGGCCAACTGGGGAATGGACTCCTATACGTAAGGAACACCGAGCTGACACAACTCCTCACTCAATAGCTCTACCAGTAGCACTGAGTCATGCCATGTCTCCAGCCCGTTCGTTCTCTTCCAAAGAACTTTATTGCTCGATGTGGTCCTTTGGCTCCCTCATCTGTAGTACCTTAGGTAAGGTCCTTTTGATCGATCCAATGTATTTGGTAAGAGACAGCTTCTGCTTTTGTTCATCTGAGTACCAACTTCTCCGCCGTGATGGACAGTCCATCACACATGCTTCGTATTGCTGCTTAGGCTTTGCAACCCACGAGGGTAGCGGACTGCCACAACAAATGATCGAGTCAAGTAATGACTCTGACTAGAGGCATGCGGCATTGGTTCGGGTGTAGCATAGCCTACTACCTTGGCTTATTGGTCACTCACTAGGCGCACCAGAGTATATAAACACAGCTCATCTACGTCCGTGAGAGCACCTTGCACCCCGTCGATCTGCGCTCATTCCAGAATCAGCGTAGTGAACCACAACCACTTCACCCCTGCGGAAAAGCCTCCTTGAATAATCTCTCAACTTCACCCAGCCTCACCCCATCCCTCACCGTAATTTCACACTCAAACGGCAACGGCCCACCGATAACATCCGTCGTCCACTTCTCCGGATCCGGCCAATTCGCCACACCGTCCTCTGTCTTCGGTCCCAGCGAAAAGAATCTTAATAGATTCCCACAAAATACAATCAACTCTGCTTCCGCCAGATCCTGCCCGGGACAGACCCGTCGACCTCGACCGAAAATATGGTGTCCTTTCAGGCGAGGGTATTCAGTCAGTGGGGCGCGGTAGTTGGAGCTGGACGGGTTGAGCCACCGGTCTGGGTTGTATTCCGAGGGGTCCGAGTAGCGCTCAGGGTCCTGGGAGAGGGCGATGTCGAGGACGTGGACGACGGCACCGGCGGGGAAGTGGTAGTTGTCATATGTGTAGTTGGAAGTTAAGAGGCGGGGGACACCTGGTCAGGTCAGTCTATGGTCCTCGCAGGGGTTAGGATACTATTGTACCGAGAGGGACTGTGGACTTCCACCTCACGCACTCTTTGATCGCAGCACGTAGAATAGGCAGCTGCGGCGCGTGCGAGAGGTCGACCATCCCGGTGCCGACGACTTTGTCGATTTGTGCGCGGACCTTTTCTTGCCATGAGGGGTGCAGGATCATTGCCATGACGAAGAGAGTTGCCGGCCCGGCGATGGTGTAGATGCTGACGGTGCAGAGCATGCCGACGGCACATCTGGCTTCTTCCTCGTTTTCGAACACCGCATTTTTGGTTGCGGCAATTGATTTGGTCTGTAGGCTTGCTGCGACGTAACTCATGGCTTGCTTATTGTCTTGAGGTAGATTTTTCGTTTGCTCGAACTCTCTTACCCACAACTCCGCCTCCCTCTCCTGTCTAATTCGTACTTCCTTCTTCCCTGGCACGAGCCATTCAGGAAAGTGTGCAAGGAAAGGCGCCAAATTCGGTGCTGGGCCTGATGGTCCCAGCTGATTGATGAATACACCAGCGTTGGCAACATGCTCTTGAGCCAGTTCAGGTGATCCGTAGGCAAGTCTGGCACTGATACGCGCACAGTGGAGATGTACTGCATGCCACCAGTTGCTCGGGTTGTGGATAAGCTCATGCATGAGTCGTTTGGTCTCAAGGTTGATGTATCCATAGAATTTGTTGGTCACACCCCATGACGCCATGCTGTGTGCGAAGTTTTTCTGACGATGGAACGTTTCGGTATATCCTATGAGAGGCAAATACTTGTGATCGTTGATAACACCAGGGTAGGCACCCAGGTCCGCTCTCGACGAAGAAATGGCGGCGTTCTTAACCAAAAGGTCCTGGGCAATGTCTTCTCTTGCGATCCAGATATGAGTCTCGCCTCCGAGTGTGAGGGAGAAGAGACCATTGTACTCATCACTGAACTTCTTCATTGCGACCCAGGCTCGCATTCGGTCGACATCATGGATTCGACCGAGGTATGGTACTGTCGATCGCGGCCCGGGAAGCTGTTTGAGGCCAGATCGAAAGGGCGGCAATTCTGAGGTGAAGTAATGAAAGCATCGACAGGCCACGAAGACGAAAATGCCAATACCGATGACCTGCCGGAGAGATACCTGCAGGATAAAGCCTGCATCGACTGGTATCTTGCCGACAGTAGAATTTTGGAGACTGCTTGATACAGCAGACATATGCATGCGAAGAGTGGATGAGTCCATTATTTGGAACTTGCCATCTAGAGGGCGAGACATCCGATGATCTAAAGAGGGACGTCTTCCTGTTACTTCACCTGGAGCGAGCCCTGCAATGAACCTGCATGCAGCAAGACCAGTATCATGTGCGACACAGTCAGCACTATTACCATTATTGGTATTCGATGGCTCCTACTTGATACGTTCCACTAGACGCGGGTGTAAGGCGGCCCGCATAATCCTTGCTGACGAACTAGTCTACACTATGCATACTAGAGACTCTTCCTGACTGGACACTGTCAATTGAATAGTGCCCGAGATGCGAGACATATACGAGGGGTTTCTTGACTGGTGTATTCCTAATCTTGATGCGGCGTACCTGCCTTGAACGGTCAAGCGCTAGCTGCACGTAAGCTGCCGAGCGTTCGCTTGTCCTGAAGGATATATACGAATACATATTCTTTCGCGAACCTGATGAAGCTTCGCAGTCGAATAGGAGAAGACTTCCAGTCCTTGTACAGAAAGTTGTGCTATCTAGACCTTTGCCTTTACCCGATGTTTGCAGCATTCAAGGTTGACACATCGTCAAGGTTATCGATGAGTGGAAGGACGATGCAGCCTTAATTTTGCCTGGCACAGTCTTCTTAGGGTACTCAGTCGCAAGCATGTATTCAATCAAGCCGGCTGTTGATACGGTCAGCGTGCTCATTGTTCAAACGGTGTGTCGCCGATCTTGTCATTGGACCGTCTAATCTATTGTCATTGAAACTGCAAATCACTTTTAATGCCTAGTTCTTGGACCACACCAATCCACCAGCGTGAGAACCTGTACCCGGCTCGACATATCTGCAGGTTGTGAATGCCTCCCAGAGATCGCCGAAAAAGTTGGTCTTCTGCTGGATATAGCGTTCGCCAAGGAGTGGTGCAATAGCCCATGTTGCCTCCTCGGCGTGGTAGAAGGGAATACGACTATTCAAGATCAGCCCAAGTCCAGACTTGTGGTTCTATTCCGGTCACTTACGGGAACATGTGGTGAACGACGTGGTACTCGATGATGCCGTGGAAAATGTGGCGACCAATGAAGCCAAAATCGCGGTCAACCGTTGAAGCTGCACCCTTGATGAAAGTCCAGTCGTCAGCCTCGTAATGCGGTGCCTCAGGATGGGTGTGGTGAAGATAAGTGATAGCGACTGTGCTCGTTAGCTAGGTATCCTCGTAATACGAGCAAAACTTCTCACCAATCCAGTGGTTCATCCAGAGATAAGGCAGTCCATAAGCCAGCGTCACAGTCCAGCCTCCGACCGACTTCGAGGCCATGTAAAGCGCACCCATGACGATCAAAAGTCCAACGTTGCTTAGTGCAACGAAGGGTGCCTCAGCGGGGGTGAAGACGTGAGCAGTCGGGTCCAGATGGCTCTGCTTGTAGCGTGATGAATTCACACGGTCGCTCTTGGTCAGACTCTTCGGTCCAGCGCCGGCGTTCATCAGGATGTAAGCGGGCCAGCCGAGCACCTGGTGAAAGATAAGAGCTGCGACGGCAACGATAGGTGTGTCGGCAGCGGCGTGGTCCATGATCTTCTCCAAAAGGGAAGGTTTGGTCGTCCTGGCGTCGACATCAGACTTGCGGTGCGGCACGAAGACGGTGTCCTTCTCCATGTGGTTGTGATAGCGGTGGTGGCGAGCGTGGCTAAACTTCCAGCTGAAGAAAGGAACCATGCAAATACTGTGCAGAACCCAACCAGTAATCGCATTTACAGTGAGGTTGTCGGAAAAGGAGTCGTGACCGCAGTCGTGCGCAAGAATCCAGAGACCGGTGAAGAAGCATCCCTGGACGAAGCTGTACAGCGCCCACAGGGGCACAGTGACGTACAATGGCGCTTCAGATCGAGAAAGCAAGACGGCAGAATAGAAGAGCGAGCCCACGATGATCAGATCGCGGACGACGTAGGAGAAAGAACGGATCATGGAGCGTTCGAAACATTTGGCCGGAATAGCATCTTTCAGGGTCTTCACGTCAGGAATGGGCTTGACGTCGGCCACGGCAGTGAGCCTGGTCTTCACAGCAGGTTGCTGGACACGAGCAGTTGTTGTAATCATTGTGGAAAAGAAATGAATGAAAAGCTGGGCATTCTTGAGTTGCTGCGGGCGCTCAACCTTTGTACCAAGCGGCCCCGGGCAGAAGGCAAAAAATTCTGCCCCTTGATACAGAACAGCCTAAGCTCAAACGACCCGAGATACGTTTCAACATGTCGCAAGCCGTGCGCTCAAGACACCGCCTTTCTCGCGTCGTGTCGACGGGCGGAAACAGTGGGGCAGGAACCGAGATTTCGATGTTGGCGCACAGTCCGCCTTGGCTGTTCAGACGAAAACGTTGCGGTGAGCGCAGATTCCTCGAGTCAGGACAGCCGGTGAATGTCGGATGGATGCGAGTGAATGCATGGCAATCATTTCTGCGCGAATCTATCCGCAGAGCAACTCGTGGGAAGACTGGAGGGATTTGAGTCGTGTTCTTTCGAAACCTCAACCTGTCAGGGTCCAGGAGATGAGCCGCAAAGTAGCCGCATCGGGTTCAGATAACACGAAAGGCCCCCGTGGGCCCTGAAGATCTTCTATGGGGCCCAGTAGGTCCCAAGATGGGCCCAGGCTTCGGAGTTGTGGCCTCCTTGAGGTTTCTGTCCCGAGTGCGAGGCTGCTGGAGTTACAAGAAAGACATCAGAGAAGAGCTTCACCGCATTGGACTTGCTCATCGCAAGATGCAGTGGCAATGTAAGCGCCTGCAAGTCCCTCGACGGGAACATTTCAGACTCGTTAATCTGCGAGTCGAGATAACGCTTGTGCTGGGAGGTTAAGTCGCACAGAGTCAGGGTTGTGGCACTTCCGCGTCTCTCGTTTCGCCCACCGGTGGGATTAACTTTTGGCCGGCGCACAGTCTTTGCCCGTTTCGACCCGACTTGTTACGCGAGATCAACGTTGTGGCAGGCATTGCAAATAAATGGCATGGCTTGCGAGAGGTAGGTGCCACTACGCTGGTTACTGGCCAGCGCGCCAAGCCTGGGAAATGTGGCCTTTATCGCTTGCCGAGTGCGGCTTTGCTTCGCTGTGATTGGCTGCAGTATAGTCGATGAGCCGTACATAATCTTCCCCATATGTGGCTTCATTCCTCCTTCAGAGCCTACTGCGTACTCGTAGATTGGATTTTGTTGTATTGCGCTGACAACACTCCAACTCGGCAAGAGTTGCTCAGATCGGGTGCAATCTGAGCGGCGATCGTCAATGAATGCAGTATGCTCCCTAGACCTCCCGAGATTAGTAAACAACGGTATAAATGATATAAGCATAACGTGGTACTTTGCTGTCCAGAATATCAACTCCAGGGCTTGGGAATCCAAATTGGGACCTGCGAACTTCACAGTAGCCATTGTTCTCCGCAATGTTGGACCGGGTAACCTTATCAGGAGCTAATTTTACGGCTAAGCGGCATCCGACAACCTATGACTTTATATCACCCCTGAAGCTGGACCTGACAGGCAAGCATGTCCTAATCACCGGTGCAGCGTTCAAAGATGGTGTTGGCTATGCCACGGCTACGGCCTTCGCCCGAGCGGGAGCAAGTGTCATTGTAGTGGCTGATCTGCACGGTGTGTCGCAGGAGCTGGCCGCAAAGTTGAAATCAGCTGCAAAAGAAGCTGGTCGTACCGAGCCAACAGTGATCTGTTGTCAAGTCGACATTGCGCGGTTCGAAAGTGTTCGAGCCATCTGCGACCAGGCATCGAAAGCTTTCGATGGCCGTCTGGATGTTTTGGTTAACAATGCAGCACACATGGAGCCACACCAGCCGCTTCTCGACACCGATCCAGATGTGTATTGGCGAACCTACGAAGTCAATGTCCGCGGTCTGATAAATATGTCCCGCGTATTCCTCCCAATGCTGCTCTCCACTCGCGGTGCACATAACGGCCTGTGCACAATGATCAACGTAGCCTCCTCAGGCGCGTTGACCGCTCGACCTGGAAGCGGAAGCTACCGCAGCTCGAAGCTGGCGGTCGTGAGGTGGACTGAGACATTACAGCTGGAGTATGAGGACCAAGGACTCGTAACCTTCAGCGTCAACCCCGGTGCAATCAAAACGGAAATCACAAAAGTCGCGCATGAAGCAGTCCGGAATGCTTTTCCCAACAAGCCAGACATAGCAGGTGATACCATTGCATGGCTAGCTGCTGAGCGCAAGGAATGGCTGGGCGGACGATACGTGGACTGTCCTTGGGACATGGAAGAGCTGATGAAGAAGAAGGACGAGATCGTTGAGGAAGATAAGCTCAAGATGAGGATGGCGTTCTGAGCGTATTTCTTCAGCTCAAAGGGCTCTTAGGTCCGTAAGATCAGGTAGATAAGCTCTGAATAACTGCCAACTTCGACAGCTTGCAAGCTACTTGGGATGTGTAGCTAAAAGATATTAGGTCATAACTTGTGCTGAAACGGCAAACTTAGCGTGTAGAGCGATGCAGGGCCCTGGAACACAAGTCCCATTCGGTCCATCGCACGAATCACCGCTCCCTTTCCCCTAAGAAATAGCTGCATCAAATGCACTGTAGAATCCCAAGGGTCAACTCGATCGATGGTAGACAGACTGTCTGTAGTGACCGCAGTTGTAAACAAAGACATCGATTTGATAGACTTGTTTGATTTGTAAAGAAAGCAAGCAAGTATAGTAGATTATGATCCGATTTTTAGCAAGATTGCTTGTACAAGAAGAAGAAGAAGAAGAGGGAGAGGGGCACTTGATCTATACCATAACTGTCACGTAGATCTTACGGATTGCTTAGGCAAAGCAGCGAGTTATGTTAGGCTAGTCAGGAGCTCTAGCTGAGCAAACAACTAAACTACAATACTCCAGCCGAGAAAATAATAGAATGACTGAGGAGGTGGTGTTCGATCAGTGCGAGTAGTGGTGGTACCTGCACCACTCAGAGAGCAGAGAGATTAAACAGATTTTGACTAGGATGCCCTCCTGATTTGAATAAAAGTCTAGGCCTCTATGATAGAATCAGGCCTCTGAGAATTGGCTTCAAATTGTGACCTTTGGTCGTCGCATTACTGTGGCTGCAGCTGAGTCGCCAAGCACGATGCTGACCCCGCACCTCAACTACGATCCCGCCACCACCCGATTCAGTCAGTCTTTTACGACGAAACTTACTACAAAAATCCTCTTCGGACACATGATTGCTTTAACCATTGTTGCATTCTCAGAGGAATAATTGCCCACGCCCTCTGAATATTGCGCTTGTGGTCCTATCCTGAGAACCAATACTACTTACGGACTGCGGTCAAGTAAAAGCGTGGACTAGTTGAATTTGCAGTTAGCCGGCTCCCCAAGATGGACCTCAACGATACAAAGTACCAGTATCAACCTTTAGACGGCTCGCAGCAGGAGCTACGTCTTGTACGCTTGCTACCTGCTCAGACTAATGATGGGCTAATCGCAATTACGCTCTACATCTTCTCCTTGTCAAAAGCACCCGTTTTTGATGCCTGCTCTTATAGATGGGGCTCCGTATCATCAGCATCGTCACCGCACACGATTATATGCGACGGAGCAGCAATGCAGGTTGGACACAACTTGTATCTTTTCCTACAGGCTGTTGCAAAAGGCCTCGGGAAGGAACGCTACCTGTGGATAGATGCAATTTGCATCGATCAAAGTAATGTGTCAGAAGGGATACACTTGATGTCTCAGATTTACATTGCGGCTGAACGTACTCTCTGCTGGACCGGCTGTGTCGATTTGACACCATTGGTCCGGTTCATCTCCTTAACCAAAAACATCAGTGATGGAAATGAACGATTGGCGAGCGCTACCTGGACCACCGACTGTTATCACTCGAGTTACAAGATTGTAGCCAAAGACCTGATAAATCCCGACACGCTTAAAGATCAATCTACTCGCGTCATTCAGCTTGGTGTAGACGAATTCCTTGGTCAAGACTATTTCAAGAGGTATGTCTGCGACCTAACGGTGCTCCAGATGTGCTGCTAAATTGTGCGCATACAGGAGCTGGATGCTTCAAGACATATTTTTCTCTGCCAATCCATTGATATTCGATGGCAACATTAGCATAGCTTGGAAAGACCTGTCGCATGCTTTACTCTTTTGGCTCCTCCACAACACTCGATCAATCATTCAATCTCCATCCATGTTGTTGGTCATCTTCAGTGGGCTGCTGCAAGTGGACGAAATTAAGGCGTCACCGGATGTCAAAATAGGCATGAACAACATCCGAAGATGCCAAGACGAACGCAACAACATGTTCGTGTGGTTCCCGTGGTTGGACAGCTTCCAGAACCTTGCAATTGATTACAACTGTTCTGCAGAAAAGATCTATGAGCAAATCTCGTCCGCGCTGAATAGTCTTGCAGGTCAAGCGCTCAACTTTACTTTTCCCGATAATTCAATCCAAGGCCCGCCTTTGTGGAGCCTTGGCTGGATAAAGCACAAGATGCGTCTTGCATTAAACCACCCTGCGAGCAAATTTTCAGCTTTACCAATCATGGCGAACAGATTGTTGTCTAAGGGCTCCCCCGAGCTCAAGAATTCGACTGTCTCACCCCATGCCAAGTCTTCGGATCACAATGTTCTCGAACAAGCACCAGGCCAACATTTCTACTTGGATCACACAAGCGACAACCAGTACAATCTCTACGTAAGAGGACTGGTGGTCGATGTGGTGATCGAAATGGGCGACTATCAGCCATCTCGACGACACTGTGATCACTACAAAGCCAGTGGTGACAACAGTTTTTATTTTCATGAATGGTATGAATTGGCACTTGAACACTCACTAGCAACAGAGCCTGAAGATGCCATTTTACTTGCTTTCTCAGACACTGTGCAGGCCAGGGGTTGCAACCACGTCTGGGAAGACGAGACAAAGACGGAAGGCGACCGCATAAAGGAGGCACGGGAATTTCTCAATTATTTAGTCGATGAGGACATGGAAGAGACGGCGACTATCCGCCTCTTTTATGCGGCACGCTTTCCTTCGCATGACAGAAAGTTCGCAATCACGAAGAGCAAGCGGTATTGTCTCGTGCCTGAAGCAACAAAGAAAGGTGATCTTGTGTGCATTCCGTCCGGTAGTCGTGTACCATACATCCTGCAACCCGAAACAGCAACATTAACTTATCGCATCATCGGAGAGTCGTACGTCCACGGCTTGATGCACGGCGAAGCAATTGAGCTTGTCCCGGAAGATTGGAGAGATTTTGACTTGAGCTGAAGGATAGCTCCATGATTATGGGCAGTATACCATTCAGATAGCTCCAGTATGTGCTCGCTCATTAGCCACGGTTCGTTGACGTAGCCTTCACATCGTCCCCAATAAGTTTCATCAGCCATTTCCTAGCCATCGAGCGTGATTTTTTCTGAGACCCCAATGACGAATTCTCATGCATCTGGGTAACGAAGCTGGTCATGTTACCGGTGCCAGGTACTAGCTTGCGATCGGGTTGTACCGAGCTGGTGTCCAGAGTTCGCGCCACAGTCTCAGTGCCATAATTGTCTACCATCGTAGCTAGTTCTGTGCTCAGGACTTGTAGATATGGGAGGTGAGCTACAGCCTTGAGATGATGCTTGAAAATTTCGTGTAAAGTCATCACGTGTGGGCCATATTCCAGGCCCTGGGGAGCTGTCTTTATCTGGGAAAAGATAGCCTTGCAGATGGCCTCGTCAGGATCGAACTCCCGTGGTGCCCATTTAGTGATGTTTGTTGTTGGAAGTAAGAGATAATCCCGTACCGTTCGATGCAGAAAGTCTACTTTGTATTCGAAAAGGATAGAAGAAGGAAGGGCGTCATCATTTGCAGAAGACCGGTTCCGGGGCTCCAGAAGTCCTTTGCAGCTCGCTATGAGTCGTCTCTTTGCGGCTTTGTGCCTCAAGTTGGTTTGTTGCATCTTCAGCGGTCTGTGGTGTTCCGGAACTTCTTGTTCATCTAAGAACCAGTACGCCATAAGTGGCAAAGTTTCTTTTGCTCTCATTGCGACTAGGAACAGTTTTGCGGCCTGATCGCGATAGTGAGGTTTGACGTCGTAGAACAGTATCTGATCGAAGTACGGTTCTAGTTCCGTTGGAAGCTCACGTAATCTGTGTTGCAAGCGAGTAATACTATCCCCATTGCGCAGGCCTTCTTGAAACGAACGAACTACCAGTACAACCCAAAGGAAAACACCATTGGCAGCCTTGACAATTTCTTGCTTAAGCTCCTCGCCACGTGTTTCTCTATCCTCCATCTCTTGATAATTCTCGTCGTGCTTGAAAATGTCATCGATATATGCGTTAATATCTTGATTGTTGAAATCATGCATGAAAAGCTTCATCGTGCGGCTCCTACCGTATGCTTCGTCGAACTCGATCCACGGGCGACTTGACACACAGAGCTTAATTTGTTGCACGGCCCTGAGCTTTCCCACCAAGCCAATGATATCAGCTGTATCGCCACTATATTCGTCAAGGCCATCAATGAAGAAGCAGAAACGTCGACCTAGCTTGGTGAGATTGTTGCATGTTCGCGCAAGAGCATCCGTCAAGTCGGGGATATGATCTGAAGGCTGATCCAAATCTATGGGCAAATCTTCATCAAAAGTAGGAGAAGTGGTGCTCCAATTAAGTGATTTCCAGACGCTGGGGAAAACCACGGGAATCTGGTCAGGACATTGCCTGAGGATTTGATATAGCAAAGATCGGAGCAGACCTTCCTGTGACTTTTGAAGTTTGTTTGTGCCTGCATTCCAGAAAAAGTAACCCGCAACAACAACAACGCTGTTCTGTGCCCAGAGCTGTAGGCTCCGTTTGGTTGACTCGTGGTTGTAGAGGAATTTTATGAGCGTCGACTTCCCTGATCCCGGAGGACCGGAAATCCAATAGAGATCGTCATCTGATTCGAGCCATCTGACAAATGTCGTAGTGTCGGCTGTTTCAAAGAGCCAGGTCAAGGTACTGTGATGCGCTGGTGAAATATCGGAGTACCGGTCTTCGAGGCAGTCAAACCGTATTAGCGACAGTATCACTTGCTCTGCAGAGTACTGCCGACCCTTAGAAGCAATAGCACTGATCCGTTTAGCCCAAGCGTCTTCGTCTTCGTCACTCTCTCTCTTTCTGTCCTGGTGGGCTTCGAGAGCCTTGTCAAAATAGTCCTTCAGGTCCAAGAGTTCCTGCGTTCGCGAATCCTCAAGTCTGCGACTGTTTTCTACTAATGCATCCAATTGCGCTCGAGTATCTATCATGTAGTCCTGAGAGAAACGGACATTGACCGCATTGCCAATGTCATTCAGCCTTATACGCAAAGCTTCAATCTGAGATTCATGCCACTGGGTGCGCAAAGCTTGAAGAAAGCTTGTCCATCTTGTCTGGTTGCCATCCAACCTGAGTCTTGCAAGAACTGTCAGAATTTCATCCGCAGTGCCTTTGCACTTCAATGCTAAGAGTTTGAGAGGGTCGCTGGTTCCATTCGTGGCATCAATCTTGGCCAGTCGAGGCTCAACTATATCATCTGCTCGGTTGCGAAGATCTTTTGCAATAGCTTCAAGTTCTAGATGTCCTGTCGTTGCTCCAGCATCGAAGACTGCCCGAGAAGTCTCTAATAATCCTTTCGTGAACTGAATGAACTGGAGGATGTTGCCGACAAGGCTGATCGCAGCAAGCGCTTCGACCATTGTGGTAAGATGGTGAAAGATAATTCAACTGATTAAACTCAACGACACCGGTATGACCGATGAGCCCTTCCCTAGGGGACTGTAGTGAGCCAGGCGGCTGCAGATTTGAGCTGAAGACGGTGATGTTGTCAGGCGGTCTTTGCCAAGAAAGTGGCTTGCAGAGAGGGGTTGCTGCTGCAACCAATGAGACAGAGCGCGCATATACTTCGAGAGGATTTGCTCTTAAACTGTACCCTGCTGTTGTGTGTAGGGACTAGCCACGTTATATAGGTTAGTCCTACACGTAGTCTATCCTGTTAGAGTCCTCGAGGTACCTTGCCACTACAGGCCGTAGTGCACTACTTTCTATGCATCCCAAATACTTAGTGATCCACACATTTTAATAAGCACCGATATAGTGGAAGACATCTGAATGCAGTGGGAGTACAGGGAGCTTGGAAGATCAAGATTAGCGTTGCTGAAATAATTTTGCATCAAGGTAGCATGTGCAGGGCCTGGGCTACACTGTGTAGGATCAGCTCGGCCTTGTCTTGCCTAGGAAACCCGGGAGATGAATTGGGTGCTGTTCATCGATGTCCCAATCAAATACCAGAAAAAATCGTCTGAGTCATCGAAAACATGGCCCTAGTCAAATTCATCAGTGACGTGCACATTTGTCGCTGCTATGAGAGAGGGGGCTTAAGGGGTACGAAGGTGGTGTGGAGCAAGGCTGACGTGATTAGACTGGAGGAACCTAACTCTGCTCGGCGTGGCAAAAGCTGCCTATTAATCAACGAGTAATAGGCTATCACTCCAGCTTAGCTGCCAGTAAAGAACAGCAATATAGCAATCAGTCTCTTGACAAAGGATTCAGCTGTATTTCGGAATCGAACAAGTATACCGCATGCTTGCAAACCGGTCATGGCTGGGTCCATCAGTATATTGGACTTAGATCTGCGGCCGGAAATTGCAAAGCCTTCGTTTGACGTTGGTGCAGTGCGTTCGCAACAACGTTGGTAGTGGTTCGCTGTGCCAGTGTCCAAAACGTTCCAGAGGTCTCGAGATATGGGACTGTGATGCCGATGCTCGGTGCCACTCAAGCCATGCGATTTGTAAGCGCTAGAGACCTGTCAAGTTTGCCTGATAAATCACCTGAGTATTATCCCTAGTCCAACAGCATAAACCTTGCGGATGCATTTGGGGAGAATGCGGACCCAAAAGCCCACATACACCTCTCGCAGCGATACGTCCATTGATGTACGAAGATGTGCTTCTTTTGTATCTTTCCTCTCTTGACTGTCGGGCAAATTTATGTTCCGTTCCGAATTCAGAAGTCTCTTGTTAGAGCGCGCTCGTTTATACCCTTGCCCATTCCTACTTTCAAAAGCACCTTAATGATTAAAGAAGATCGAGTCAGATGAATTATAGCCTTATTCGGTACGGACTCTGTGAACGCGCTCGTGTGTGTCGTCTTCATCCAATACGAGCCTTGATACTATGTGAGAGTCGGAATGGCTGGCGAAAATCCTGGACGCTACTGCTGTGCCAGCTTGAGTAGATGATATCTCTCGAGAAAAGGTTCGACGCTCAGCCATAGCTTATGAAGACGAGGAGAGCACCGAACAAAGTGGATTTGGGCGCAAGAATTTGGTCGCGAGGAAGATCTGCCCACACGTCATCGCAGCCCAATCCCTGCCACAAGTAGGTTTATTGGCAGTAGACGACCGTGAAAACGGAACCTGGATTATGACGCTTGCGCAAATGTCAACGCAGTTGTATCTTGCGAAACGGTATCTGCTGAAGCAAACGACAAATGCGATAAGCCAGATTGGGTTGATTTGGCAATTCTTGAAGATGTTTCAAGTGATCCAGCGGCTTTTCTATGCAGAATACGAGTCTGCCGTACCAGTTGCTGACACCAGACGTGTTGCCAGGATGTGTTCTCCTCAAAGATGTCTACGATAGTGCCAAATTCCACCTCTGGTGAGGTTCAAAGGTCAGCAATACCTCAGTAGATAGGCTTGGTTTCACTACGGAGATAAGTCGTTTCGAGCTGTCGTGGAGAAAGACGCAGCTCAAGAGGGAATTCCTCACTCGGAAGTATTTTTCTGTGAGTCGGCTGTCTGAGGCGGACAACCGGAGAACAAGTTATCCTTGTTTCACCAGAACGTCAATCGGGTACCGAGTGGTGATTCTTACAGGTGTTATATATCCACGTCTGACACCAAAGGACTAGCAACCGCTGTGTCTATGTTGAGCTCATAAAGATCTTACGTGAGGCGGGTTCGCAAATTCTCCGTCGCGAACGGAGCGAGCCTTGGTAGTGGCGTTGGACGGCGTTGGAAAAGTAAGCGGGATTCGGCATGGCACGAGTAAGCGGAAAACGGCATTTTAGGAAGTGCCCGTGTTGCGCAAGGCAGATTCTTAGGCACTTCGCGATGTGGGTTCAGGCATCCCACGGCAGGCCACTAACCAACCTGGGAAAATCCTTCGGACAACAGGCAACAACAATTGTGTGAGCTGTTGAAATTTTTAATTCATCGTCATGGGAATCTTAATATTTACTTGCTGAAATTGGCCAGTAGACACAATCAGCTTGCCTCGACACGATTAATGATGCAATGGCTGAACGGTGCATGTGCTGGACATAAATTGGGGGTACTTCCGCATACATCGCAGCCAGCTTCAGAAAGGTATGCTGTTCTGGTTCGGTGCCTGTGAAATGAATGCCTCAAATTACCCCTGTACATAGCCCAATGCAGCTATACTTGTGGGCCTATCCGGGGTTCTGTGCGATATTTCGTGGTAGCATGCAATTCGTAGTAGCGCCAAATCTGCCTCGTACCGAGTTGCAAGTGGAGTCACCAAATGCGCCTTGTACTATCCGTGTACCATGCGTTATCGACCACATAGCTGTCACTACAAAACTGACCATAATGCTGATCGAATCCTGTTTACAGCACCATCTGGATGCAGAAGGTGATCTCCTCGTCAGTAACAGCAGACAAGGCAACCAAACTGTCACACTGACGGCGTGGTTTGGAAAAGCGAGCCAAAATATCTCGTAAAGTTTTACAAAAGAATGTCGATCAATAAAATGCGCATAGCGACCAAAGGAAGAAATGGAGAACTCCGCAGGTAGGCGATGAAGATGTAGAAATAGGGGACAGCGAGTGCTCCGTGCCATGACCGACACAAATCAACCGTGGATCGAGAAGCAACCCCATAACCCCTTTCGGTTCTTGCGGTAGACTCAAGGGCCGCCTGAATTGTGATGAGCCACTTTTCTGACATTAGTGTATCCGATGCGCCGGAATGGCCACACCACGCAGCACAAGAGCGAGAAGAGCATCTGACTAGTGGCCAGCTTGTGGTTTGACCATCTTTCAGGCACTCTGCATCACTCGTTTCACTAGTCATCCTATAACGTTGGACGTCGCTCCGTGGCGCAGCAGTTGTTTGTCTGCTTTTTCCACGGCTTCTCATCTCTATCATTCGTTCCTAACACCTCTCCATACGCCTTTCTTTACACACCTGATAGTCTCCTCGTCTGCACTTCTGAGCTGTGCTGCTTTACATAGGATACCCTAGACACGGAAAGCCCCCGATCTGTGCCAAAATGCTCGCTAGGGGTATCATTACCTCCAGGAGGCGTGTTCTGACACTTTCCGCTGTAGCTGCCTTCGCGTGCGCAGTTGTCTTCTACACCCTGCCTATTCTCCCGTTTTGGAAGAAAAACCCGCATCACACATACATCACACCTGATGATATCTCATTCACGCATTCGAGCGGACCCCTCTCGCCATCCGCACGCAGCGCTCTCTGTAACGCACATAATGTTCCACCCTACCGCCCACATACCTCCCAACGCAAAGTCTACGACCTTTTCATGCTTAACACTGAACTCGACTGGTTGGAGATTCGACTCCACGAGCTCGCTTCCCAGGTCGACTACTTCGTGATCCTCGAGGCGCCGACAACCTTCACAGGGCTCCCGAAGAAAATGTACTACCAAGACAACTCCGCCAAGTTCCACGAGTTCAAAAACAAGATCATCCACCACGTCCTTGAACCACCAGGGAAAGATTATCCGGGCCACGTCGAGAACGCAACGCTCGTTCCTGGCACCCCAGAGTACGAGGCCCACGCGTGGGTCATGGAGCGCTACCAACGCAACGCAATGTTCTCGCAAGTCCTTCCCTTCCTCACCAGCGACGCCGCCCCAAACCACGACGACGTAATCCTCGTTTCCGACATCGACGAGATTCCCCGCCCGATCACCGTACAACTCCTCCGCGAATGCCACTTCGGCCGCATGACGACGCTGCGCAGCCGCTTCTACTACTACAGCTTCCAGTGGTTGCACCGCGGGCAAGAATGGGCTCATCCGCAAGCAACCACCTACCACGGGCCCAACGGCACGCTGCTCCCCGCCAGCTTACGCGAGCGCGACGGCTCAGCCCTCGACATCCCTCGCACCGAGGAGCACACGATTTGGAATAGCAGCTGGCACTGCTCGTCGTGCTTTGCGACGCTGGCCGAGATGCTGGATAAGATGAAGAGTTTCAGCCATACCAACCTCAATGCAGAGAAGTTTCGCAGCCGGGAGAGGATTGTTGAGCATATTCGCCAGGGGAGGGATCTGTGGGATCGCTGGTTCCAGTGGTATGAGCGCGTGGATGGGAACGAGGATTTGCCGCAGTATCTGAAGGAAGAGGCCGGGAAAGGGCGGTTTGGGTATATGGTTGATCGCGACGGAGAAGGGGCAGGGTTTACGGATTATTGATATAGATTTACAGCGAGCTTTTGAATCTTACTTTCCTTTGTTGAATCCATTTGAATTGCTAAGGACGTTCGGAGCCAAGAGTGAAAGTCGAAACGGACGCTTACAGGCCTGAGATCATTGTAGAACGCGACGTGGTCGCTTGTGTTACGATACAGACTTGAGGCTTGTGACATGATTTACCGGTCCCCGCGTGCTGTGCTCAGAACCATTCGAACCAAGGCCTGCAATCCAGCCGAGAAGAACATTAAAGCATCCTCACGCGGATAAAGCCCTTTTCGCGCCATACAACTGGACCGTTCTTGATCCTGGTCGTGTACTGTTTGCGTGTGGCGGGCGGGCCGTGCATATAATCGATAACGTTGTCTCGTTCGTTCTTTGCAAACCAAAGAGCCTTACACTGATGCTGCATAAACCGCCGTTTTGTCAAGTTGATTTGATCTTGTCAACATGTTTAGCTTTGTAATCTCCAATCAAGGTTTCGTAGTCACGAGGGCTATGTGAGGCAAATAGCGTTTTCCAGACTCCAGACTTCCTGTTGACTATTAAACCGAGATCGTCCAACAGACTGTCGATGTACGGAAGGCTGTCGAAGACGAGATCTGCATGTTTGCCGGCAGCGCCGCCGCACTCCTTGGGCCGCCTTGATGCGCCGTACACTCCCTGCAATATCGCCTCATATCTTACTGCCTCGAAATCAATACACGAATGTGTGAGACTTGATATCTTATTGTCAAAGAACGCCGTGATCCACAGAGCTTGTACCTGAGCGACAAGCACAGCATGGATTGAGCAGTGTGTACCAATGTAAGCAACGTTCTTGCTCAGCAAGTGTGCAGGCTGCCAGGGCACCATGAACCGATAAAGGTGATTGGAAGCAGTAAACGTGGGCTGTCTGGTATCAGTGCTTAGTGTTGGCGCATTCGATGTTCTCTTTGGAAGCGTCTCCAGGTAGCCGAGTTGATTCGAGATCTGACCTTGTGCTCGTTCGATGTCGCGGAGAACTACATCAGGAGTCACGACCGGAGATCCTGAAGTGTCATGGAACTGAATGACAGATCTAGATTTCCACCCAGTGCAGCATACCAAAGCCTCTGCATCTAATGCTTCTCCGCTGTCAAGAGTTAACCCTGACGAAGCGAGACGATCTATCTCTGCGATACGAATCTTGATTCTTCCGTCTCGGACCAATTGGAACCAATCCGTTTCATAATTATGTATACTTAGAGAGTTTCCCATCCAGAATGGCGTCGTCCACGGTTCAAGCTTTGCAAGTTCCGGGTGAGACGTGTATCTGTTGAGGCGTCTAATTGTGCGGTCGAGTGTGGTCCAAAAGTAGTTGCGCAACACAGCTCCGGCCCACGTGTTGTGTAAAAAGCGCGCCCACCATGACATCGGCCCTCTGGTACTATGGAAAGTCGGGTCGAAAGCTGTGAAAAATCTAGTCGAAGACAGTCTGGCCAGACTCGTCCACCATGGGCCCCATTTGAATTTTCTGGGCCATACATAGCTGGGACCACCGCCGGACGGTCTGATCACCATTGTCACCTGGGAGCCATGTCGCGCTGCGTCGTAGCAGGCGTCCCATGCAGATTTATTGCCTCCCACGACGACGACAGTCTTGCAACGGGCCAGATCGTCAGCCTTTTCCTTCAGTTGCTTCGAATGCAAGACGTGTCCTGAGAAAGATTCTTGACCCACAAAAGTCGGCATGTTCGGCTCTGACGTGAGGCCCGCAGCGATAACCAATTTCTTAGTGGCAACAGAATACGTTTCTGCTTTCTCGCTGTTGACCTTTCGTAGCTCAACTGACCAAGTCCCGTCATGTCTTTCGATCGCAGATTCAACGAGCGTACCCAGCCTGCAACGCTTGTCGAAGCCGTAGCAAGCCGCGACGTCATTGAGATACTCGTGCACGACCTGGCCTGGTATGTGCCCGCCTGGCACTGCGGAGGAACCCCTGGGAACCATTGGAAAGCCGCTGAATTCATATGACCCGAGTACATTGTTTGTTTTCAGTCTTGGGTACAGTCTCTCAAATGCCCATGAGCCTCCGATCGTGTGGGCGCTGTCCACTAGCAGAATGCGTGCTTCCGGATGGATCTCGGTATATGTCTTCGCCATCGCAATGCCATGCATGCCTCGAAAACACACCATGTTAGTACATCATTGCACGTGCAAGTCGCACCATGCCACCTACCTGCGCCGACGATAAGCAGATCAAATTCTTCGGACATTTTCGCAGCTGAGGTCGATCTGGAAGGGCTTTATGGCATGAAGTAATTTACATTCTATCGTGGAGAGGGTTTAGATGTGATTTTTGACAGTCGTGACATTGAAATGTAGATGGTACATATCCTGTGTGGGGTTGAGCGTAGACGATCGAGTGGTCTTGAGAACCTACATTCGGTTCCTCCATCCAATGAGAGCGTGGACCGGCATCCCGGCTATATATACCCCCGCAGTCGAGCAGTCTCAACACAAGACTATTCGAAACTCAATAGAAGTATTGTATGCTTTCGGTCTCCGAGAATTTGAGGGAAAGAATTCTTTTCACCTCAACGATCAGACTTATCAGGCTTAGGTCAAAGCTAACACAATAGCAAGAATCAAGGGTTTTGCTTTCATATTGCCAGAGGGGTGGTCAGCTTGACAGCTCTGGTAGGTTGGGACAGTAAAAAGATGGGGATCATCTTCTGCATTTTTGGGGATTTTCAGGCGGGAACCTTGACGTAATAGCCGCTTTCCAAAGTTCCAGTCTTGCAGGGACGGCAAGAAGAGAAGAAGAAGAAGAAGAAGAAGAAGAAGAAGAAGAAGAAGAAGAAGAAGAAGAAGAAGAAGAAGAAGAAGAAGAAG